>JAAAKQ030254532.1:0-12692 GCA_010016005.3 Zanna intricata | reverse complement strand
TTTTTTTTTTTTTTGAAAGGCAGTCAGTCATCAAGTAATTTTCAATACTATATTGAGTATAGTATATCTGTAACGGTACATACAGTAAAAATTAATATAACAAAAATGAAAGAAAGGAAATATATGTAAAATTGTAAAAATAAAATAACTGGATAACATTGCCAAAGTAGCCGTAACTAAATATATTAAGTTAGTGTAAATGTCAAAACATATCTTATCATAGATTTTTTTAATAAAAAATTATGTAAATAAAGAAATATTATAATGCAATAAAGAAACAACTAGCAGTAATATATTATTAACAGCCTGTAAAAAACAAAACAAGGGCAAATTATTTATTAATCTCTAATTCATTTAAAAAATTGAATATAAAATAATTGATACTTAGCATAGTTTAGTTATTTATTTAAAAAAAAATTTAGTAACAAAAAAAAAAATTAATTAATTTTTTATAGCAATGCAAAGATCTACTTTAAAAATAAGCGGCTCATGATTTACTTGTACATTTGTTAATAATAGTTAACAAATTAAATACAGTAGTTATTTTAAAATAATCATTAAACTATAATTTTATATGAAATAGGATTCTCCAATCCATACTTCAGTTATACACATATTCCATGTGATATTGATATATAAATAAAATAATATATATGTTTATATATATATGTAAACTATACCAAAATAAGTTGAGTAGGAAGAGGTATTAAGAAATGCATACACTAAACAGCACATTAAGCAGAGCTCGAAAAGACGGCATTCATTCCAAGCAGAAAAAATAATAACATAAAAAGCATGAACAGTGTGCAAATGTGAATTTTTAAAATTAATCATAAAAAAAGACAATTAATTATTATTTACACCTAAAAGCACATTGAGCAACAAACTTGATGCCCAATAAATTTCTTATTTATTCTATGTACCGATACATATTCTATAATTTGTAAATACAATTTTAACACAAATGTAACTCTAAAAATTACAGCAGTCATTTTCGAACTTTGCTTTATAACTGTTTAAATTATGTATCCATGTTAAATTAAAAATTCAATTTAATTTATTTAAAATGATTTATTTTAAAATAAATCAATGTGTAAATTAATAAAACATGGAGACATATAAATAATGCAAGAGAAATAAAAACACGCATTGTGAATACACTCTGAACAACCAAAAACTAAAAATATTTATTTGAAATGTACTTTTAAAATCACGTACATAAATAATTTATTAACTTATTATTTTGAAGTATAAAAATAATTTTTATAAATTAAGTAAAAAATATCAAAACCTTTTGTTCAAAATGTAAACACAAAACAGATTAATAAAATAATTAATTTACAGAAAGTATATCTTGTTCAACCAAATTTATTGGGCACTCATAAACAGTACATAATGAAATTATTGTACAATAAATAAATTGATGAGTAAAATTATTTAAACAAAGTTAGTGCAATATTAACTAGTGATACAATGGTTAGTACAAAGTACCATAATTAATAAAAAGATTTATTCCATGATTCAACAACAAAAGTATTCAGAAGATTAAAATAAATATAAAAAAGAAACATCAACAAAGAACAGACCAAAAAAAACTGGCAAACATGAAACATTAGTAAGAATATAATAAGTTAAGACTACTTAAAATCTAAATTAATTTATTTTCTAAGTAAGCAAATATTCAAATATCTGAATAAAATGATAGTTTTTTCTTTATTATTTTATCAATAAATTCTCACATTCAATATGAAAATATAGCATAATTCACTTATACAGAGTATATTATAAACAAGAAGTGGAATGAAACAGTAGATTTAATTTATAACATTAACTATAAAAATTGCATACATTACAATTAAAAAAATTTATTAAAGTATAATAGGTAATTTAAAAAAAATTATATAATCTTCAACAATTTTTATGTAATTATTATATGGAAAAAAATAAATTATTTTGGCTAGCTTTATATATTAAAAATTAATGGAGGGAAAAAAAAGATAAAAACATTACAAAAATTAATGGCTCTAGGAAGAAATTTAAAACACAGTAAGCAGCTGCCCTCTTTGAAATTTTAAAAATATAATGTAATATAGTAATTTATAATGTATGGTTCATTTTTTTAATTAATTATTAATGATATGGTAAAAATGTTGTATAGGTCTGTTACATTGAAAAAAAAAATTAATTTACTTATTGGAAATTCAGTGTTTAACAAATTAGTTAAAAGATGAAATTAGTTTTAAAGAGACTGAATATCAGGATACTTAAATTATCACATAAGTAAATAAATATAGTATAAACGTTAAAAAAAAAAATTGAGACTACAACAAAATATTTTGTCCAAGTTTTTTTGGAGGATCCACTGACTGATTCTTTGCAGATATTTTTTAATATTTTTATATTCATTTTTTTACTAAAAATGCATTAAAAAAGTATTATTATAATTTGGATACAAACTAAAAAAAATTATGTATGGGTAAAATTACGTATTATGTATGGGAGTATGGGTCTCACAAATTAAGTAGAAAATCATGTTATTTTTATTCATTATATATTAAAACAAAAATTATAATAAAATTTGAATTCGCTAAAATTAAAAAAAAAAAAAAAAATTGATAAAGGGAAAAGTAACACAACATTTGGATTGGATTTTGTTTAAAACAATTTGACATTTAATATGTTATAGCCCTATGTAAATAAAATGTTTTTTGACCATTATTTTAATTTTTAGATGTTACGAGTGACAAAATTTGTTAAAAATTTCACCTAGTAATTAAATCACATAGATTTCTATCTAGAAATTTCTTACGTAAAAACAATTTCTCCTTGAATTTGTTCATGTAAGGAAAATTTGATAAATATAAGAAGATGATAAGATACAACAGTGGATTTACATGATCTACTGAATTTCCTCCAATAAAGCAGTTAAGATACTAAAGTAGCTGGACCAAAGGTCAGAGACAGAAATCATCAACAAAATTTTACCAGGCAGAATAAAAGAAAGGCAAATAAAAATATCATAAGATTCTACAGATAAAATGAAAATTCTACGATACTTACAGATAAGCTAACAGTTAAGTATACGAAATGAGGAGTCTCATAAATTTTTTAATTATTAGCTTAAGTTTTTAAAATAGAAGTTTTTACAGAAAATTGTGAAATATCAACAAAAACAATAGATCTATTACCATTTATCATTTATACTATCTTAAAATTAGTAAGATATTCATTTTAAAAACTTCTATTATAAAATGATTATCTGGTGTAGTAATGATTGTTCATTGTGGTAAGATTTGTAGAGCGTTTCTAAGATACTGCAAATTATTTGAATAAATCTATGATGTATTAATGTTTGAATTTTAAATGAAGGATAAAAATGTCAGATAATAAGATATTAAACTAATTTCTTTACTTATTAACAGTTTGCTAACAATAAACTACAGATCATAAGCTGTTTTTATAATTAAAAAAAAAAAAAAAACTGAACGTAATATTCAACAATATTTGCAGCATAAAAATTTCATTTATACCATAATGAAAATACTGCATCACTAAACGCTTAAATTTAGCAGTAATAATTTTTGGCAAAAAATAATAATTTTAGTATTAATGACTAGATTAACAATACATATAGTTATTAAACATCACAGTACAATATAAAAAAACTGAATATAAAAAATATAAAATTAAAATTGTTTTATTGGAAAACTAATAAAAAAAAATCTTTAAAAGTAAAATATTATATTAAAATTAATGTTTAATCTAAATAAAAATGTATATGAAAACATTCATATTTTTCAGTTATTTGAAACGAAAGCATCAATGCACAAAAATAACCTTTATATTTACACACAATGTTAACATAAAATTAAAAAAAGATTATAATAAAATAAAAAGTAATAAATGCAACTTATAAGTTCATAATAGATAAGTAAAATTATGACTAGACAACAATTATTTTTGGGTACTTAGACTAGAGAATATGATATAGTAAGAATCATTATTTAAATTAAATGGAAAAAAAGTGAATGCAACTCACTAGTAAATGAAGATTTAATCTACTGATAATAACTGATTAATAAGATTTTTATGTAAAACGGTATAATTATATAAATGATAAAAATTAGAATACCAATGTGCAATAATAAAGGTAATTCTTAGGTAATGATATGTCAACAAATAATAATATATTTATCAATCTTATGGCCATGTAATTAAAATATAAAAACATAAAAACACAATTTGTAAGACAAGAACAAAAATTAAAAGCTAACAAAAATGGCAGGATTCACAATGGCAGTGGTTATTTTACATAGAATGTAACATCTACAATTATTTTACAATTAGTTTTTTTTTAGAGAAGTGAATCTGTATTTACAAAGTACTTAGAGGTGTACTTGTGTTTTGTAAATAGTTATTATGGGTAAGGTATAATATAATATTGAAAATATTTACATCAACAAAATTAACAATATGAGGAGTGTATTAATGCAACATAAAAAATAAGCAAATTTTAACATTTAAAAATTATTTTTTTATATATAACTATATTAACAACAAAAAATTTGGCACATTTCATTATTACAAATAGTTAATAATATAATTAATTATAAGTGATCTACAAATTTTAATAAATGAGGAAATAACTTGCACATTTTCTTATCTAAAGAACTTGTGAAAGTAACAAAAATAGAAAAATATTATAACCTTTAAAATATATCTATCTATATATTTTTTTAATTAAAAAATAAATAAATAAATAATAAATACAGAAACTCTATTTTTTATTTTTTTTAGGAATAGATCTTAATCTGTAACTTCATTGGTAATATACAAAATTCCATCCGTTATAAAAATTAAAATAAAATACAAATAATTAAAAATTATACAACTATAATTATTGTAAAAATTAATTTGTACTTAAAATAACAATTACTTGATGTCATTCAAACTTCTATTACGCATTTCAATAACAAAGGAGCTTAAAAAACAATATTCATTGATTATTTAAAAATAAACTCAAAGTAGAAAACAATGTGATTTATTTTTAAGAAAAAATTATACACAGATTCTTTTTTATCTGAAATTAATTTTCTATAATTCAACTTCAAAAATTAATATCATTGGAGATTCATAGTAATGAACATAGAACTGATGTAATAAATAATAAAACTACTATACTGTTGTGTAAAACTTCTATAAATCAAATTTATCACATTTGAGAAAGATATCTGTTATTATTATACAAAATAAAAATTGATTGTAAATAAAAAATTTAGAAAGAAAACAAAATGATACATGCTAACCCCAACATTCTTAACAGCATTCATTCAGCACCAGGGTTTTAAACAGAAGGAATTTGATTAAGAATAATGTGAAAGGAAAGAATGTAAAGATTTGTTTTCATTCCAAATGAAAAAAGTAGGTAAAATTACAGTGATGCAAATGACATTTTTCAGGGTATTGCCAAAAAGAAAACAGTTAAAATGGAGTGGTAAGACTGAGATAAGGAAAATATATTGACAAATTAAATGGAGTTACAATCATTTATTTTAATCAAATGTCAAAGAAAAAATTAACAAGAAAAATACTACTTTGAAAGAAAACCATCAGAAAGAAAGAACTTAAGTTATACACTCGATAAAGAAAAATACACAGAAAGATGATAACAAAGAAAGTCGATACAGCAGCAGCAACAAAGAAGTTTTATTGATGCTTCAGCCTGAGGATTGTTTCTTAGATAAGGAAAAATTGAATCAACCTTATAAAATCAAATTCTTATCGCATTAACTTATTTAAAAGATGACATCTCATACATATTAATAAAAAGATACTTTAGGTATAAGGTTAACAGTGAGGTAGGACCAACTTCTGAATTAGACAGTAAGAATTTCAAATTCTTTAACATCTAGAATGATTAATAACAAAAATTTGTAAAGAAATACAATTAATATTTATATGAATCAAAATTATACAGCATACTGTTTTACTCATATAAAAATGTTTTCAATCACTCTTATAATTATCCTCAGTGAAACTAGTTCATTCATTTAAACTTTATTCTGGCAATATTTTTGTGTTAGGAGTTACTTGTTCATACATTTCATGATGTTCAAGCTTATAAAAGATATGTTTTATTTTTAATTCATTTCAAAATCAAAAATTATCCTCCATATTTATCAAGGATGTATATGAATACTTTTTTGTAGAAAAATTTTAATGAGCTTTGTTGAAAAAATGCAAAGACAAAGACAGTAACATCAAAAGATTAAATTTACAAAGTTTTAATGTAATATATTTTTTAAATAAATATCTTTCTAAAGATTAAATACGAGCAACAACTTGAACTAGAACTGCATTGAAAAACTGTACAGATTATAACAATAAGGAAGATCACAACAGCAATTAAATATATTTTGAATGATCACAGTAAAAAAGTCAGTCAAGTTTTAATTTGGCTAGGTTTTCTGATTGTTTCACATTTTTCAACACAATTGACCATTGCATATAGTCATCAATATAAGACATACAGTCATTGCATACAGTCTATTGACAGCCATCAACATAAAAAAATCTGAGAATTAAACATTTGTCAAAATTTTAATTTAGAATTTAAAAGACTAACTTGCAATTATGTAGAGCTATAAAATGGATTCATTATTCATGAAATAAGAAATATATCTCTACAGCTATGGTGGTGAAAAGGAATACTGGAATTAAGAACTATAGCAAATATAAACACTTGGAATTAAAAAATCTTGTAGTTTAAATTGTAAATCTGTAATGAATGTCATGAAATGACTTAACTTTCTATCTGAGAAAATTTATAATGCAAACTCATTTTAATAACAACAAATACACTTAAAACTACCTATTCGAGTGTAAACAGATTGGATTAGCGTTTAATTTCTAAAAATCTCACAACTACTTTAATTTCCATCGAAAGAAATAACTCAACTGTAAAAAAATGCTAAAACAGTATATTCTGATACAATCCATCAAATTGTAATTAATCTAATTCCATTAAGTATGTTATATATAATTATAAATAAACTGCTTATGATGAAAATTAAAATAGCTTGAACAATTTCTAAAAATTAATTTATCACTATTACAAAAATCCATAAATATATTTTTTTAAACTTTGTACAGTATTACTGGATAATCTTACAGCATATACTACATGATAGTGAAGCAAGAATTTAAAGATTTAATGAAGTTAAAAATATAAATAATATATAATAACTACTGTTACAAGTGATCTATACTGATTTATTTTCTAAATATTTCAATAAATTTGTTCCAGCTATCACAATCTGGTAACAGTAATGGAAACAGTAATTATAGCATTAATAATAAAATTTTTAATGTGAATAAAAAATATTAATAAACATTATTACTACTAATTCTACCAATACTACTAATAACTACTACTACCATTTCTACCACCAGTAATAATAATAAAAATTTAAAAAATTAGCCATGCAAATGAAATCTATACATGCATACATTATATTCCAAAATCAAGAATATTAATCACATAAATTAATGTGCTAGATAAAATATGAATCAATCAAGTGTTTACTGAGAAAAATTAAATGAAAGTATGGATTGGAGCCTATTCTCATACAAATATAATATTATTATGATTCAGAAATATATTTGAGTTAAACAAACATTAAAAATTATAATTGAAGATATAATAATTAACGAACTTCAATGCATATTTACTAATGTTTTTATTTTAATTTTAAGGTACTTTCTAATATAACATTATTTTTCCTTAAAAATTATTCGATAATAAAAAATTATTCGATAAGTAAAATTAATTCTTTACTATATTTCATCATAAAAAAGTAAAAATTAAATATTATGTATTTTAGAAAAAAAAAAAAAAAACTACAACATATCTAAACAGTATATGAAATAATAAAAAAAATTTGAATTTAAGGGGATCTACATATAGAAAATAAATAATTAATATATTTATATATGAATTAGTTGTTCAACTTGTACAATACAAATAAAAATATAGGAAAAGAATAGCAAAAAACCTTTGCTGTATATGTTGCTAAATGCAAAATTAAAAATCTGTACTCCTTTCAAGTACAATATAAACCCTCTCCCTTATAAAGGGTTAAATATGTGACAAAAAAAAAAAAAAAAAAAAAACAGATTCTTAATTTACAACTATGAAATTCTAAAATATTAGATTAACTTAATTAACACTTATCAAAAGTATCTAATTATCATACATGTATATTAAGTTTCATGGATATTTTTAACTAAAATCTTTTAATCCATTTCCAGAAAACTTATTTTATATATTATTAAAACCATACGTATTTTCAGAATAAAGTAAAAATTTCTTGGTTTATTTAGTTAATTTTATACAGTAAAATTATTTTAACACATAATTTTACACTTGTAAAAGGTTACTGAAAAGAGATTGTTCCTTTTCAAAATTTTAAGTTTGTTTCAGTCTGAAGGCAATATACTTGGATTATGATTGTGCTTCAGTACATTTTGAACATATTAATTAAATAAACCATTAAAGCAACAAAAAAATTGATGATCAAGTAAAAAATCTCACAAAGTTAAAGTGAGATTTTATAAATGAGTTTTTTTAATGTGAACAACTGACATTTAGCTTTTATTGTGATTCATATCATCATTACCATCTACCTTACTTTTGATATAATTTTTAAAAAATATTTTAATTTACTATGTATTAAAATGATATTGCAAGTTTTACTAAAAACACCAAATAAGTAAGAATATCCTGTCAATGGATTATTTCATTATTAGATTAAAAGACCCAAGTAACTGTTCATTTAGTAAAATTGTATTTAGTTATCAATTACATGTATTAAATTAGTTAGTACTTAATATTAAAGATCATAAAAATATTAAATTGAATAGATTTTAAAGTAAT
Source organism: Zanna intricata (assembly GCA_010016005.3). Taxonomy (NCBI): domain Eukaryota; kingdom Metazoa; phylum Arthropoda; class Insecta; order Hemiptera; family Fulgoridae; genus Zanna; species Zanna intricata. Next base: position 3,757 of record JAAAKQ030254532.1, on the reverse strand, counting down.
ACTGCTGTGTGAAGAAATTTCAATACTGAAAGAACGAATAATATGACATGTATTAACAGATCTAAAATTAAAAAAAAATTAATATCCTATTCTCCTTAACCTATACTTTTCCCAGGGATTTTGAAGGATTTTTTATTGTCAGATTTCTTCCTGATTTTACAAAAATCAATAAAAAGACTATATATAAAATATTTCAAAACTAATTTTGCACTTCACTTTTTAAATTTGAAATTAAAACTACATATATGTCTTGTCTGAACTTTCCTAACTTTCATTTAGGACTGCAAGACATAAAATAAATAATATCTTGCTTATCTATAAAAATAAAGTATTACTAATTTTTATTATACATAGCACACAAAATATAATAAAAAAAGTATGTAATAAATTAATTAAAAAGCAACACAATTTTTGTAAGATATTTAAATCAAATTACAAGTTTTTTTTTTTGTAAAAATTACACAAGTGAATAACATTACATCCCAAAAAATCTCAAAAATGGGAAATTAATTTTTTTTATCTATGCAGACTTTATAATAAACTAAATTCTTAGTAAATAAAATTTACATTAATGTACATCTACGTACCATCTTTTTCTTTTTTTTTTTTTTCTTTTTTTTTTTACATGTTATATAACATATCATTACGTTCATAAATATGTAAAATAAGAATTATTAATTTTAAATTAAAAGGAATTACATGATCTCATTTAACCCAATGTTACTGTTGTTCACTAATAGAAAAAATTATAATAATTCACAATAGAAATTTCCTTTAATGCAGAATTCTGGAAGTTAAAACCTAATTTACTATAAAAAAAAACACAATGTGTCCAAAGAAAATTTAATGGTTTAATAACTTTTAAATTGATAAAGACAAAAAATGAGAGTTTGTAAATGTTTCCTGGTATAAAAAGCTAACCAACGTTTGACATATGTATGGGATAAACTAATTTCTAATCCCTAGGCGTAAATCAAAAATGTTAAATGTAAACCCCCAACTAATAACCATAAGAAGGTGAAGTATCACATTTAACAGTACCATTCACTGAACAAAAAGTGATAAAACTAGATGTTGTTGCCTAGTGGTAAAACTGATGTTTTGCTAGTCTCTATATAAACTAGCAACTGGTCAAACACTGAAAATATCAAACATAACCTGCATAAATTCTGTTTGTTAGGATTTCATTTTTTCCTTCTTTTCTTCATGTACTATTTTTCTTTTCTACACTCAACATTCACTTTTTGACCTATTCTTTCAAAGACTGCTGACTGTTGCTGTTACATTTTAAATCTATTTTCTTATTCATACTGGCCAGAAAATCATTTATAAAAATCTAGTTAAATATCACTCTTGATTTACTGAGGGAGACTAACTTTTGCGTTAAAAGTAAGAGGTAACTTTGCTATGTGTTATTAGACTGCCTCATTGGTAATCTTCAGGTCAGTTAAGTGAACAGATTCGAGTATTTCAGTTTTGATAATATCCCAAATATTTGAGATCTGCTTTGACTAGCAAAGGGAAATGATTTGCTTTAACCAGTGTAACTTTTTTTTCACAGAGAATGCAGAAGAAAACAAAAACTTAAGTGAAAAAAAAAACTAAAGTAGTCTGTGTTGGAATTTTCAAGCATTTGAGTGAATACAATGTTTTACAGAGATGATAAATAGCTAGTAAATCTAGAAAAAAAATAGAGTAAATCAGATCTATATAATTAATTACTACTACATAGGATTTACACTTAAAATTTTTGAGTTATCCCCAAAAGAACACTAAGGCATGATTTTATACTATGTTGAAAGCTAGTCTTTTTACATTTATAAAATATAAATTTTATTTTTGTCTGTTTATTACAAGCTATTTAATTTTTCCGTAATAGAAAAATTTCGAATTGGACTTTTAGAATATTAAAAAATGAGTAAATCTCTTAAAGTTGTTGAGCCAAATTAAAAGCTTTAAGAAAGTTAGATTTTAACTTGTGTAAGGACAATAAAAAGATTAGTAATAATGTTAGGCAGCAATGAATTGTTTGATAAAAGATCTCTGTTAAAAAAAAACACAGAAATCTATTCAAGAATAAGGATTAATAAATTATTCAAGTAACTTATAAATAATTACATTTTATTTTTTAATAGAGATTTAAAAAAAGGAGCTCGTCAATTTTGTTTACTTTGATAGCACACACATATTTTTGAAAATGGAAATTAATTTCAACAAATTACAAAAAAAGAAAAAACCAATAAACATCCATTAAACAAAGATATGACATTAAAACATGAGAGTAGAAGCTATTATTTTTTTCTACTTCATAAAGAAACTCTTTAAATATGTATTTACAAACTGTCATACCATCTTTTTTTACACCAGGACTATTTTTTTTTCATACAATCTTTCCATAACAAATCTATTAGTTGTTATATCCATTAACAAATTAAAAATGACTTTTTTACTAACAATCCACAGAACTCAAACTTTTTTTTTTACTGAATAAGTAGTATTCACAACAGATTGTACATAATAAAAAAGCAATAAAATAAAATTTTGTGCTTTTTAATATTTGTTAATACATGGATTTCATTATACAAGAATAATTTATTGATAAAAGTGGTAATTTAACACTATAGAACTTTTAAATAAAAAGAATGTGAATTTTTAAATATTCATACTTAAAAATTAATCATTTTATTGACTCACAAAAATAGCTTTGAATTTTATTACTCTATAATTAATCATTGGGAAATTTTTATAAACAAAATAAAGTGATTTTATATACAATACTTATTTAGGCCCAAATAATCAGATACACTATTTATAACAAACAAAAAATATTACTGGTTTTTAAGGATGAAAAAGATTACAATAAATTAACTAAAATCATATCAAACTGGTAAAAAACTCTGGAAAAATATACTATGTCAACTGATATTTTAACTGACAGTACTGAAAGAATTACTAAAAGTATTTTTACTGCTATCTAAATGTATTTATAACCACAGAAAACTACTAGAAACCTAATGAAATTCTATGACCTCAAAATTTCACTTTAGAAAAAAAATTACCATTCACAAATTACAATAATTTAAAAATGGAGATCTTACATAAAGGAAGTCTAGGAGAAATCACCCAGCACACGATTAAAAAACAATAAACAAATAAAAATAAATACAAACAGAAATAAATTTCTTCTAGTTTATAACTAATAAATCAGAATACAAGACTTACCACACAAGAGAGAAACGTTTCTTCTTTGGCACGTGATTAACAGTTATCTTTTTAAGTGAGGCAGGAGTAGCATTTTTTCTTGGTTTAAATAAATTTACCTGAAGGCCAACTTTTATTTTCTTGGTAAGTGCACCCTGAGGGAAGACTGCTTGGACTTGTGGAACGACACTGGATGAGACCATTCCACCTTCTGGACCGATTGCATGAACTTCTTGTCTAACTCTTGTTACAACTGCGAAGTAATGGGGGAAGTCAGTTGTTAAAATACGAGTTGTTCTACCAGAATCTTCCATTTGAACAAGTTCTGAAATCATAAAATTAAAATAATGTTAGGAGGAAAGGAAGAAATAAATACAATAACATTAAATAATATTGAAGTAGTAACCAATACCATTGATGATTTTGATTTCAATATTAATTTTATGGTTTGAATGTATAATTTGATAGTTTTCATTAATTAAAGTACCTGAATAATTTTCCTTTAGCATTATTCACTTATTTGTATAGTTTTGTAAACTACCAGAACAATATATGT
>JAAAKQ030254510.1:0-10866 GCA_010016005.3 Zanna intricata | reverse complement strand
CTTCCTTGCCTTTTCCGATGCTTGCATTCCAATCTCCAACTATTATTAAATTTTCATCCCCTTTTATGTGTTTAATTACTTCATCAATTTCTTCATATACACATTCCACTTCATCATGAGCACTAGTAGGTATGTAGATGTTAACAATCCTTGTCAACTTACGTTTTGATTTTGTCCTTATAACCATGATTCTATCGCTAAGCTTTTTGAAATACTCTACTCTCTTCCCTATCTTCTTGTTCATTACGAAACTTACTCTTGCCTTTTATTGCCTTTTTTTTTTATTACTGAGTTAATTATTCTAAAATCACCTGACCAAAAGTTATTTTCTTCTTCCTACTGAACCTCGCTAATTCCTACTACATCTACATTTAACCTATTCATTTCCCTCTTTAAATTTTCTAACCTACCAACCTTTTTTAGACTTCTAACATTCCATGCTCCGACTTGTAGAATGTTATTTTTTATTCTTCTGGTGACCCTTTGTTAGCAGTTCCGATCCGGAGATCTGGACGGGGGATTAGTTTACCTCCGGAACTTTTTACTGAGGAAAGCGTCTCCGTCTTTGTTATATGAAAATGCAGAGAGCCGTATTTTCTCGGAAAAAATACAGCTGTTGTTTTACATTGCTTTCAGCTGTGCAGTTCTCAAAAGACTGAGTGATATTTCAATGACTGTTTAAGTCCTCCTGACCTATGTCCTTAACTACTGAAAAGAGTTGCTGCCCTTTTTCAGGAATCATTCCTTAGTCTGACTCTTAACAGATATCTCTCCGATATCGTTGCACCTTTGCAGCAAGGTCTCATGATTCATAGAGGAAGTGTATTTGCCTATCATTTTTTATAATTAATATTGCGTCAGGTTTGATATTTATAATTCTAATCCATTTGCTATTGATTTACTTTCAAAAAAGTTTTGCAACATGAATGATCTGTTTTGTATTGTTACCGAATTTAATATTCTATTGTTATAATTTAATTGTACCAATGGGATTTTTCCCATTTATCTGGAAATAAATTAATCACTTTAGTCAAGTGCCAAGAAGGAAGTACATTGAGTAGAAAGAGCTTTTTATTTACTATCAATGCAAAACAAGATTCATTGTGATATGGATCAACTCTATACTGCACCATAATGACGAAACTCATTTAAAAAATTTAAAATAAAATGAATACTCATGCACAGTACAAAGTGAACGGTAATAATAATAGTAACAATAACAATTATGGTAAAGACATCAAAAGTTTTAAATGTACAATAAGTGAATCAAAGCATCCATAAAATAAAGGTATAAAGGAATATTTGTAGCTGTGGAGGAATTAAATCACCGATTTATAATGGATTAAACTCTGGTAACTATCTATATTGCTATCTGTACTTACTCTATCCTTACTTTGGGTTGTGATGTCCTTCCCTGGTATAAAATCTGTTACTGTCTATCAGTTTGTCACGCCATTCTGTTGTGTATGAATAACTCTTGCCATTATTATCCCATGATTTTGTATAGATATCGTTACTATTAAAAATAAAAAAAATGATATCAATCTAAAATATAAATTTAACTAAATATGATTTTGTATAGTAGAATTTATTATTATGTGTAAATAGCAACTATTACACATCTTCATCACACTGATCACTATGTTATTATAAAGTATATTGCTTTTAAGAAAAATACTTTATTAACGAAAGAGAGGAGAAAAATAAAAGGAGAAGGATATTAAATTTTTTTTACACCCTTATAAGTGAAAGCAATGCACTTAATTGTAAAAACAGATTAAGTATCTTATCCTTCTTTTAATACTGAATATTGCAGTCAGTTATTAAGGATGTAAATGTCCTTGATAAATGAGGTATCAAATATCCATCCCTAGGATTACAATAAAACTACCTCTTTTATTCAGTCCAGCAACGTAGCCAAGGGGGGTGGGGGTGTTCTGGGGTTTCAGACAATCTCGAAATTGTGCAAAATAAGATAGTTATAAAAATGATACATTGCGTAAAAAAAAATATGAAAATATTATATTCTTGCAAAGATGAACAACAGAAATTACATCGTATTTATCTTTAATAAAACCATAAAAAAGCAAATTACTTTTCAATTTTGGCCAATGAGACAATGGACATATCCACAGTCGAACAATTATCATTGTGTATCAGGTATATTAATTTTGATGCTGACAAACCGGTACTTCAAGAAGATTTTTTTAGGATTTGTTCCTATTTTTGATTTAACTGGTGAAATTATTGCAAAATCTATTTTGTAACTTACTCTGAAACTTGGACTAGATATGATTAATTGTGTAGGTCAGGGATATGATGGTGTCTCTAATATGAATGGTAAAGACAAAGGTGTTCAAACTAAGATAAAAGAACAGTATCCTAATGCAATCTTTGTTCATTGTGCAACATACAAGTTGAACCTTGCATTGTCTAGCCTTGTGACAGTGATCAATGCTAGAAACTGTTTAGATCACTATAGATAAGAGGTTTTTTCCGAACATCAATAAGTTACTTTCAATTTTAATTACTATTCCTGTTACTTCAACTAGCGTTCAGCGCTCGTTTTTAACTATGAAACAACTAAAAACTTATCTGAGGAATAGGATCAGTAACAATAGGCTCAGTACGCTTGCACTACTTTCATGTACCTGGGACATTGCCATCGATCCAGATAATGTTTTGGACATGATGTCAAAGAAAATTAAAAAAACTATTATTATAATTCTTTTCACTAACATTAATATATGTAATTCTTGTCATTACGAGTGCTGTTTTTATTTTTTTTACTTCCAATTTTTATTTCAATAAACATTACTTTCAATAAGTTATAATATGCTGTGTTTCGAATACACTCAAGATTTCAAATACTATAATTTTAAAATAATATATAAATTTAACATTTTTTAAAATGTTTACTTTACAAATCATTAAGTGTTTTACCAGAAGTTTAATTGGTAATATTAATAGAGAAGATGAATTGCCAATTAAAAATAATGTCTGTAAGAACCTAAATATTTTTTTGGGAATACATTAGCATCCTTAATTAATCAAAATCTTCAAAAATAGCATCTTGAATTAATCGAAATGATCATTTGTAATGTCAACAATAAACACCAGAGAATATTCGCTCCAATTTTTTTGTGGATCATACTAATTTTATCTAATATATTTTTACCACCTCCATATCAAGCTAAGAATAATTGTGTAAAAGCAGTGAAGGATAGTACTACTGGATTTTTGTACATCAGGCAGAAATTTCTAAATGTAAGTTTTTTTTTTTTTTACCTCTGGAACCACCGTTAGGTTATATCTTCAGAGGATGAGATGAACGAATTGTAGCGTGTGTGAAAAATGACATGCCTGACTGGGATTCGAACCCGGGACCTCCAGATGAAAAGCCAAGGTGCTACCACTCGGCTATGGAGGCCGGCTACTCTAAATGTAAGTGAAAGAAAAATTAAAGAAGGAATATTTGTTGGCCATCAAATAAGAGAGTTGGTCAAAGATTATATATTTAACTTAATGTTAAATAATGTAGAAAGTGCAGCTTGGGCTTCATTTCAGGACGTTTGCAAAAACTTTCTTGGCAAACAAAAATCCGACAATTAGCACAATACTGTTAATCAACTTCTTACTTCATACTTCATAGAGCTATGGGATGTAATGTCTTTAAAAATACATTTCAAAGAATTAATTTCTCTACAAGTTTTGTTTCTAAATCTTCCACATTTATTAGTTATTTAACAAAGCTAATATACTAACTTGAAAAAAAAGTGTTTCCAGACCTATGTTCATATGAACTCTTTTTCATTATTTTCACCAGTAGAACATTCTGAAATTTTTTCCGTTTTTTCGGGAGGCACTTGTGTATAAAACAATATGTTATTACTGATAAATAATTAACACCCAGCAAAAACTACTAAAGATAAATTGATGAAGATTTGTACACATGTTCTTCTGATGGTCTAATGCATAATAAGAAATGATTTTTCAAAAATCTGTGTTTAAAGGGTTGAGATGGAGTAACAATGGAATTTATCTTCATTTTTTTTTTTCAATTTTTCTGTAACAAATAGAGATATCAACTTGATTTTTTGTGTGTAATCTTCATTTAAATATCTAAAAAACAATTTCCAGATTTTTTTAAAATTTGACTTGAAATGGGTGAAGAAAGATGAAAAAATTTCGAAAAATGATTGCAAATTTGCCACATTTCGGACTATACTAAACGAGATATTCACTCAATTTGTGCTTACAAATACTCTTAAAAAAACTTACTTTTCAAAAAACTCTACTCTTAAAAAATTGCTTTTTATATTTTTTCCGTTTTATGCTACCGCTCGCTGTTGAATAAATCTTTATGAAGTTTGGTAACTATGTGATGGTAATTTATTTTTTTCATGAGCAAAGCCCCGGCGGGAAATCTTAAAACCAATTAGTGAATATTGTACAGACTAAACTGTTGCTCTGAAGAAATTACAGTACACAGAGTTTTTATAAATTGAAATGTTTAAATTTTTTTAATAATTATTATCGTCACAAGCATGAGTTTAATGAACACAGGGGCAGAGCCACCTAGCTAAACAGGAAACGCAAGTAACCACCATATAGCATGGGCGAAGCCGCTATGGGGATGCTAATTTATTAAAATACAGTGAGTTTGGAGCGTTGCTGTGTATTGGAATTATGGAAGAATAATGACAAACTTTCTTAAATATTACGTAGAATTTTTATTTATTTTTTTTTATAGAAAGGGATATTACAATAACTGAAACAGTTTATAAAAGGTGTTGAAAATGACCTCCTCCAGCATCAATACAACACTGCACACCAATTTGTTTTCAAATATTTTAATCGACTGATTAGGTTGAAAGTTTCGTACTTATGCCATTATTGCGTTTTTTAGTTTGTCAATCGTACGTGGTCTGTTGCGATACGCTGCTTTTCGCTGCTCCTCATAGAAAGTGATCTGGGGGAAGTCAGATCTTACAATCGTTTGGGCCACAAATCCCTCAAATTGAATCTTCGTTCACCAAGGACATTTTGTGGAAAAAGTTATTGACTTATTAGTTGTGTGCGCTGTGGCACCATCTTGTTGGAACCAACTGTGACTAACTTCCACTTTTGTTAACTGACTAATGAAGTTTTTTAAAACAGCATAATAACAATCACATTATTAACTGTATCTTCAAAAACGATTGGATCCACAATGCGCGTTCTGCTCACACCGAGTCAGACTCCAATTTTCACTTCTAGTAATTCATGGGGTGTAGTTGTCGACCAGTCATGTATTCTGCGAGTTAATTCATCCTTCCAGATGAAACCACCCTTCAAAAAAAAAAACATAATGTCAGGTATACCTATGGAATTTTGGTCAATAAAATGTTTAAACAGTTGACAATAATTTAATCTTTTGGCACATCGGTAGGTTTCAGTTCTTGAACACGCATTACTTTGTAGGGGAAACTTTCCAGTTCTCTTCTTACAGGTTAATGGCCGGTAGCATATTCAATATCTTGCTGCTGTGCTAACCTACGCCTCAATTTTGATAGACTTTCGGCTATAGCATCTGAAAAATCAAGCACTTTTGTTTGTTTAGTTTAGTCTTCCATTTCAATTAGCGTCTTCAACAGACGCCAATTGAAATAAACGCCTATTTCCCGAACTTTTTCGATAAGAGTTCGAACCGCATTGCGGTGAGGAAGAGAAATATTTGGAAACTTTTCAGAAAACTTGTGCTTCACTAAATCTGTATAATTGTCACCTTCACAAAAGATGTGTTCAACAAGAAAAATGCGTTGCTTTATCCAAAGAACCATTACATTTCTCGCATCTATTGATTCCAATAAACGAAACAACACGAGACGAAACGAAGCACTTTCAATCATAACTCAACAACTGACCTTTTGGTTTATTACTGAGCAATGTCCAACGAACTCAAAGAGCAATCAGTGCTTCCGTACAGCGACTTTCCGAACGGATTGTATTAAACATAAAAAATAATTATAGAATAATTCACAATTCAAAGAGCACTATTGAAAATTATTTGAGCACGTATGAGTACTTATTTTCAGTTTGAAAAGATGGAGGAGATTAATGGTTTTAAAATAATTTTTTTAATAATTTGAAAAAAAATACAGGGCTTTCTAGAGAAGAGGTTATTCGATACAGGAAATCGCCTTGTTAAGGTGACTAAACTCAGTAAATTAATATTAATCTTAATAGTAAATTAAGATTAATAAACTGTTAATCTTGTTAAGATTAATAGTTAATTCTACAATCTTGTTAAGATTCTACATACATAAATCTCCCCCCCCCAAAAAAAAAAAACTACTTCATATTGGGATATTTCTTTGCAAATCCCTACCCAACTCTATTATTCACATCTATCAACTTTTCTATTATCTAACTCTTATCATCATAATCTTCAGACATCATAATCGATTATCTGTAAATAATAACACGTGTTTGCAAACCTGTACTACGACATTAGAACATTGCTTTAATGGGGAAACATCCTTGTCTCAACTGCTTTACAAAAGCTTCAGGTATTTTATCTCCCAACGTTGATTTATGGCACAGAGTGCCGTAAGTGTAATTACAAATTAGCTAAAGACTCATTTCTGGTCTTTCAAATGCTACCTATAACAAATTTATGAAATACATTACACACTTCCTGTTTATTTTTTCCCCCGTTAATAATTAAATTTAGAGAAATTATCAATAAACTACCTACCAGATATAAAGGAGACATAATCTTCTATAATTTCATGATCTAGTCTTATCTTTCAATCTTTCCTCTAAAATACAACTATTTACCCCACCCGGTAATGCCCAACCTGGTATTCACCCCAGCCAATAATTCTTTTGTAATTTACCACAAATCTATTACCTTTCTTGTGTACCAATACCTGATCCTCTTTCCATTCATCTCAGCCAAAAGACAACTGTTGAACTTCAAAAAATACTCCAAATCTTGTATGGTACATAATTCAGCGACTTGATGGACTGATTGTCTGAGGTAAAATATTCATTTTCTTATAAGTTGATGTTTACTTCTTCTGTTGTAGTCTTCTGCACAGAATCTTTTCTATCCCTCTCATCGCTTATAAATTCATGGCTGGATTTTGTTAATCCTTCATTTAGTAAAGACTGATTATAAAAAACATCATGGTTTCAGATTGTAATTTGTTAACTACCTTGCACAGTTTTCAAGAGTTAGTCAACTATCTTTTTTATAAAGAAAAACCATTTTTTGTATATTAAAGGTTAATTCTTCTTTCCATCAGTAATTTCCTGACCTGAAGTGCAAAAAGGTTATTTTGCTACATTTAGCAAACTAACCTTCGAAGGTGTTTTTTCTACATTCTGCTTCTACACTACATCATAATATTTCCACCCTTCACCTTCAAACAAATAGAGTAGAAGAAATTCTTTCCTCATATGTAATATTTAGACATGTTGAGCCTGGATCTTGTGATTACCAGAATTTCTTCTTTTTGACTAAAGAACATCCAGCATATCTATCCGATTTCAACAAAAAACATCATCTGAGCTGTACGATGATCTCTTCTGCACACAGATATCATCTACTTCTGTCTGACATCTCTGATAATAATTTAATGTTATAAAGAACTAAAACCCCCTTCATTCAATTTTTATAATTACACAACACTGAAATTTTACACAATAATTCTGAGAGTAAGGACATTATTAATTATTACTGTAATTATAAAGTTAATTTTATTTGTATATTTTTGAATTTAATTTTCTAATTTGCATTGTTATATCAATTTTAAATTCGAAGAATTAATAAATGGTAATGTTATACATACTTAATGTTTTCTTCTTCAGTCCACTGGTACATTTGAACTCTTCGTTTAAGTTTCACTGCGGGTACAGAAATACCGTACTCTGGTTCCGTAAGAGGTTCATCTACTCGCAACGGTCCACAGATATATACTAGCATACCTTCATTCATCTCTGAAACTACTTCTATCGGAGATACGTGAATGACACTGTTAAGTGCTTCATTAAGACTGTGTGTAATATTAACTGCTCTTCTCTGCAACAATTAGAAGCGAATGAATTATAATAAAAAATAAAAATTTACATAACCAGTATTTAAAGTTATTAAAAGATTTAATGGATTAAATTTATTTAATGCAATTGGTCACAAAAAATAAATTCATTAATTTTTGTAAAAGTTCATGCTTCAAGGATATTAGTTTTAACATAGATATCGTTAACACAGGCAGTAATCTACGATAGATGTACTATAATAACAGTAAACAATTATCTACCAGAATACATCATAATCCTTCGTTTAATAATAGAAATATTTTATTTAATTGTTAAACTGACTAATTGATGCTTACAACCTTAAAACAGATACTAGTGAAAAATTACCACCTATGAACACAATCAAACATGAAATGACAAACTACATGAATAAAGATAATTCAAATCCTACAGGCTTTTTAATCACCTTCTAAATATATGTTGGCATAGTTTAAAAAGTTGCCACTGACATGTTCAAAAACATCAGCTGACATGATGGTGAGAGCAACAGCACCAATCACTGAAGGTGGTCACAAGGATGATTGAAAATGTTTTAAGTTATTAAAAAAATTTTATTTGCAGAACTATGGTGAAATCTGCGGTTCCAAAAGTTTGTAGTTTAAAATAATATAATCTTAATTTTAGTAAAGTAGAACAGCTTTCAAAAAATAATTTAAACTAAACTGACTGAATTTAGTTTCACATTGGGATAAAATAAGTAAATAAAGTTAAGATTAAAATGAACTAAACTTAAAACGAGCTAAACCGATGAAATTTGCAACTTTAATGTAATTATTATTATTATAAATAATTCATGTGTCAGCATGACAAAATACAGCTAAATATTTTTAAAAACAAATTTAAAAAACAACTTAATTTTTAAATACAGAGATCTATTTAGTGCTACATAAAAAATCTATATTGCTAGATTAAAAACTACAAACCATGTGATATGGTTTGTGAGTTTCCAGCTGATTTTTTTGGATCTATTGTGAGCTCCTTCCTTGAAAAACATGAAAACAAACATAGAAAGTGAATATTTAAATTTTGTTTAAATCTTCTATATCAGTAGGTTGAAGATAAATGGATTAAGTTCTTTGAGAATTTTATAATTTGGACTTTACTGAACAAATAGCAAATCAATCATCTCCAAGATGAGTCCTCACAGATGAATTTTAAAAGTACACTGATACTTACTCCATATACTTTTTTGTCATTAATTTGTGAGATGCTTAAAATACAAGTAGCCTAACTCTGCAGCTTTGAAAACAAAAAGGTAGTCGAGGGTCCTTTAAGTCAAGGTCACCTTATAACATTTTATAACTAATCGGCAGTTTATGAAAAAAAAAAAAAATCATTAATTTAAGTAAGTACTTACAATCACAGCAGCAGAAACTTTAACTTACTTCATTCCAATACAGCAACCATATCCCTGCACTCAATAGAACCAAACCAACAAGTACATTTGCTCCATTTTTTTTCTTCATGTCTGACTATTTCTATGTCTTGACAGCCAAACCCCTGCATAAATTAAATAGACTAATATATAATTTTCTGAGAACCTAACATAATTAGCCACATATATACAATTTTCCTTGAATAAAACTTAAAATTAATATTCAGGATTACTATTCTTAATGAAAGAATCTGCATGATTATTTTTTATCATATCAATACTATCAGATAAACAAAAAAAATGTCAAATATAATTCATAATTAATCACTGTTAGTAACTATTTATCATTCAGATTTTATAAATATTTTACTCCTTTACTTTCAAAATAATACTCCATTATAAAATACCAAAAGAATACATAATTTTAATGTGATGGAGATTGATAAATTTATTTTGTCGCCGAATGGCTTCGACTCCACGTGTCACCTTAGAACCTTGTGGTAGCCCTGAAAAAGGACGTTTGTATGATTGCCTCGTTAGCGCTGAAAATGGCTGTTGGATCCAAAATCTGGTCTCTGGTGATGTTGGATCAGCTACAGTCGGGGATTTGCGGCTCGCCGATAGGAATCGGTCCGAGCTTCCCCTCAGCGGCACTTGGCATCCCACTACAACGTGGGAGTTGTGATCCACCGAAACTCGCAATGTCGGTCGTCTTCCCGAGCGATTTCACGTTGCGCGGGTTCCTAGTAGGTCCGCCGACCAGAGCGCTTGCAGTCCGGCAAACTGGGGTGGGAAGAATGCGTCCGCGAGCATCGGCGGGCCGGCTACTTAACATCTTACTTCTTTTTCTTGATCCCTCCTGGTGGTGGAAGGGTGAAATCTCCGAGAGAGTGAACTCGGAACGGAACGCAAGGATGTCGGAGGGTGCATTATTCTCCTATTTATCGCAGTATACGGACTTTTGTCCTTTGCTGCTGGATGATTCTAATTGACTGGCGGATTATAAATAGAGAATGGCGTTCATTTTTTGAAGTTGGGATTGCGTTCCGATCCAATTGGAGGGTTTTAGCAGTAGGGACCCAGTGAAGCGATATGCTATTGATCTTATTTTTTCTCGTCTCGTCCCTTTCCGCCCAGATTGGGTGCAAATACTTTTCCTTTTTAAGAGGACGTCCTTCCGTAAGGGGAGGGCGCTGGAGGCGATCTAGGGTCCTATCCTTGTAGTAAATTTTGTTATTATTTAAAATGTGTATTGGTTGGGTAGTTCTGGGGCGTTACGCCCCGAAGTTTATCCCTCTTTCTATGGGATATATGTATCTTATTAATATGGTTTTTTTTTTTTTTTTTACCTCCGGAACCACCGTTAGGTTATATCTTCAGAGGATGAGATGAACGAATTGTAGCGT
>JAAAKQ030254499.1:0-10866 GCA_010016005.3 Zanna intricata | reverse complement strand
TATTAAGTTTAGTAAACAAGACGGCTCCATGCCACAGCCTATTTAATAATTTTATTCATTTTTAAATTATAAAAAATATATGAATAAGAAGAAATTAAATTTAACATAAATGTGTTAACAGTTAGTATTATTAAATTATAAAATAAATTATTTCAATTAAATTTAGATAAAATTAGTTTTTAATTAGCTTTACAGATATCTAATAGATTCTTTTATTTGATTTTTAATAAAACTTTTCAATTTTTTTTTTTAATTTTGACGGTTTATTTTTTAAAAATATCTAATTATTTTGTTGTAAAATTAAAAAATTTGTTTCATTTAATACATAGTTAAAAGCTACCAAGTTTTAATAAGGTTTCTTTTTAATAAACTTCAAAATTCTTACGTTCGTATTTAATTTCTGTGGAATTCATTCATTCGTATCATGTTACTCAGAATGAAATGTTCTTCACGTTTTATTTAAAACTTTTATGGGTTTATTACCTATTAAACAATACAATTTTATGCCAAACATAAAATAGTATGTTTTTCGACCCCAATCTTTTGTCTTTTATCCCAAATTTTTCAAAAATTGCTAAAAATATAGTTCTGGGACCTATTTTTCCAATTTTCATATCAGGTTTTATATAAAACCACTAAATTTATCCGTTAACTTGAGTTCCAAGAGTTGTCTGGCTTAATTTAGCCGAAGGTGCAGAAATCAAGAAAAAATATTTCATCAATCGATAATCGATAACGAAGCGTTTCCGAACTATATTTATATGAACTTTCTTCTTTATTTTTATCAATAGAACATGTCCTAAACGTTTTGTACATTTTCCCTGAATCACATTGCACAGTATAACTACAAATTTCACTGGAATGGTTAACTCTATTCATAAACGTGTACATTTCAAAATAAAATTTCTAAATTTCGAATACTTTACATTCAAATAAAGAGTACTTGTTACTTAAAAAAATTACGAGGGTTCCACTTAAGATTTCAGTACCCGCTAAAGAATCTTTTTAAATAGTTCGACCCAAAAGAGTTTCACTTGATTGTGTGGACATCCAGAAACCAGATAGACAAATAAGTAGCACACGGAAAATCCAAGGTCTTAGAAACGTTGCATATTCTTCACCTTTAGTTATTTTTGTTTGAATCTCTAAAAAAAATCACGGCAAACCACTGGTATATGTAGTGGAATAAATAACTGAAAATGTGCGGGATACAATTTTACAAAAATCTGGTTGTAGATAAAGAAAAAAACGTAATTATGCATTTTTAAAATTAAATGTGAGTTTGGGTAAACTGTTTATTAGCTACAGGAAATTTATTGCATGAAAAGAAACGATTCAAAACATTTGTTTTTCTTGTTTTCATTTATAAGCGTATCAATTTTTTCAACAAAATATTCGTGGTATTATCTCATAAGAATATAGCGAACAGTGAACGGCATAGGATTTTGTCAATTCAGTTATGAATAAAATAAAAACATATACAATGATAAAAGAAAGTGGTTATAATGAAGTTAATGTTAGAATTAAGCCTTAAATCTGTCAAAACTGTTTGAAAGAAACTATAAAGCTGGAAAATCCAAAAATTAATTTCCATATTTTACCGTTCGGGAAATTCATCAAGAGTTCTTTCTCTTATCTTGAATAACTAATTACTAACAGCTCGCCGAACCTGATCCTCTCGTCCTGACCGACGTCACTGAAGAAGTTACTTTTCTCTCTCATTATTACTTAATCAATTCTGCCATTTGAAGCGAATTTAATCCAGGATTCTTTCAACAAATAACTCCAAAAATCAGTCACTGCCCTACAAGGAGCATCTCTCTCTTTTAAGCCCGATCATCATTAATTAAAGCCGAATATATAAATTAACTTTTGTTTATTTAGAACGAACTAAAATATAAAATAAATAATTAAAATTTGACACAATGGAAAAATTAAATAATCCATTTTTAAAACAAATTTGCTTACAAATTTGAGTATTTAAACAGATAAGAATTTATAAAGCGTATTTATAATTTCAATGATTTTTGTGTAGATTTTGGTTTCGTGTACTCACAATTATTTAATTAAACATAGATAAATGTAATATTTACCTATGTATTGTCGTTATTAAGGCCACATTTAGTTTAAATACAAACATGAATCAAGTTTAAATTTTTAAATATTACATATGGATATCATTTAGAACATTATACACTTACTTACAAATATTAGAGCAAAAAAATACATTTAAGTTTCTTTTTTCCCATTTTATTTAAAGTCAATTTAAAGTCAAAATTATTATTTTAAATGCGTAGTAGAAGAAAAAAATAATGATCGCAGATTACTGTTATAACATAGAATTCGCTAAAACAGTTGACCCGTGAACTAATCGTAATTCCTCAACTCGTGTTAAATTGTCCAAGTTCAACATACGTACATGTGTATTTATTTATATCCGGTGATATTTAAGTATGGAAACAGCTTTATACTGCACATCTGAGAGGTATTTGGAGACAAAAAGAAATGAGGTTCTATATAGTTTCAAAAATCTGCATCATGGTGGGTTTTTAATTCTGTTTAGTTTCCGCCATCTTAGATCTGCTCTATTGAGTCAACTTATTTTTTTTAAGTAAGAAGGTGGAGTTATGACAAATGATTTCGATTTAAAATTTTACAAAGAAACAATGGCAAAACCTGTTTTTCTGTTAATGCCTTCGTTATCGAATTATAATCATTCAAAGTTGCAATGACGGAAAAATCGTGTTAACAATAAAACGAGATACATGAACAGTTTTATTCCATTTTACATTAATAATACATACAATAACGAACTTTAAACAGTGGTATATTACAGCAATAATAATAAACAATAACTAATAATTAACAACACAACAACAAATTATACGGCTAAATCAAATTATATTATTTTCTAAATACCAGCTACGTGTAGGACTTTCCCGTCACGAATTCCGGGAAACTGTGGGCTGTTTCTGATGCAAGGCTTACACACTCAATTTAATTTGAAATATTTATCATTTTATTTAAATATAATATTTTTTCGTTTATTTAATTCAGTGATTCTAACTAAAGCGCGCGCGCATATCGTACTTAATTCGCGTGGGCGTGGCGGTACTAGCGGCGACGGTCAGCACTAACTAAATTAATGTAATTTCACGACTTACACAGAACAAATTTCGTTTGTACAGTCGGGAGACTGGTGTAACTGCGAGACTTAAAGCACCAGGTATCGAGTCAACCGAGCGATAGAGTTCGAGACCCAGCCAAACCGAGTTACTTTTTCACATTTTAAATATTATACATTTATTTAATTCTACCACTCACCTGTGATGTCACAACATAGCAGACGTCAACTTTTGGGGTGGGATGCGATTTAAAAAAAACAAAACATTTTATGAAAATATTGTTAGCTTTTAATTGTTAATAAATGTGTCTAAGAAAAATATGACCTTAATTAGGTAAATTTCCAAATACTGAGGGTGATCTTGCTCTACAGACCTGCCCCCTTAACCTTTTAAGTTGAAAATTTAATTGCATCACTGCTCCATATATTGAAGTAATCTTACTAAGTTTGGTCAAAATAGGTCCGGCAGTTGTGGAGATATAAGGTGAGTTAGAGGCTAATACTGAAAACACGTACATACAAAGATTAGTATCCGGAAAATTTCCATCCCGTTTTTTGGATTCATAACGTGTCAAAATGTCAAGATTCGGTAAAAATCGCATATGCCCAAATAGAACCGATTAAAATACTTTCCTTTCTAGAGCTCTAGCGTTACGGGAAAGTAGAAATTAACTTCCAGTATTAATATCGTCATATGTTAATACTGTATATTATCAATGTAAAATGCAATAGAATTGTTCATGCAGTACGTTTTACTTCGTTTTCAATTAACACGATTTTTCTGTCGTTGCAAATTCGTATGCTTATAACTCGATAACGAAGGTATTAACCAAAAAACGGTTTCACCATTGTTTTCTTGAAAAATTCTAAATAGAAATCATATTTCATATGACTACCTTCCTATTTAAAAATATTAAGTTTGATTCAATGTGGCGGATCCAAGATGGCGGAAAAAATGAAAAAACAACCCATAATTCAGATTTTTTTTAACTATGTATAATCCCATTTCTTTCTGCATCCAAATACCTTTCAGATATGCAATATAAAGCTGTTTCCATAGTTAAATATCATCTGCTTTATATACAAGTATATCTATGTATTATATGTGTGTATAAGGAATTCGTTAAAAAAGCCTGAATCCATTTTAACAAAATATGCAGGATTGTTTACCTTAAAATTTTATCAAAAGCCTCACATTCTCCGTAGAAGGAACTTTTTTATTGATGTCCTTACTCGAAATGCATTTTACGGAAAATATAAATAAACACAAATTAACTCGGAACTTAAAAAAAATATGTAATTGAAAAGCAAGGATGATGTCGTTGATGACACAGAAAGACCCGGTCCCGGCGAAGCCAATTATCAAACCTTGTAATAGTAATAAAGGTAGCATTAGCTATTAAATATCTGACAAGCAGTAGCCAACACTGGAAATGTTTGAGCTGTAAGAAGAGATGCGGAGTAACGCTTTGTGAACATAATTATTTATACAGCAGCCAACCCAGCTTACCTGTATTATATTTTCTATAATGCGTGTCGTTCAGTCGCCTGACCGAAAGTACAATATTTCACGGATGACTTGATTTACGCATTTACTGTATTTTGCTATATTTCCACCCTCTCTGTTCGAGCAATCTATTCGCTCACCTTTCACGAAATAATCAGTCCGTTGTCCTTCGTCTAAAAATAAAAGATGATTACATGCTGTGAGATACGTAAGATTAAATAATATACATGCCGATATAAATTAATCAACGATAGATAAAACGTTTTTTATAATCAAATAAACAGGTCATAGATGAAAAATTGAATACCAGAAAAATAAGTCGGTAACAGAAAAAAATATTCTATTTTTAGAGAATTCTATTTTATATGAATTCCAGTCTCATCGATCTACTCTTGGTTTTGAATTCAATTAATGGCATTGTTTCCGAACCACTCGAATGAAACCGAGTTAGTGTTTAAATACGATTATGTTAACAGAGTAAGGCACTATAAGTTTGTATAAAGTGCATTAAACATTATATTTGATAAAATCAATTATATTAGTGTAATGAAATTAAATAGATTTATTTAGCTAACGATACGTTCAGCCCCTAATTGAATTTAGATGAATTAAAATATTATTTCATAAGGAAAAAATATATGAGTATTTAGAATATATATATATTTTTATAAATAAAGTTTATATGAACAATAAAATTTTAAATCAATACACTGATTTAACATGTTCATTTATTCAAGTACACTGTAATTATAAAAAAAAAATTATAAATTCGAACTTTTCATATAAGCTAAAATATTATCACTATTCCGTATTGCCTAATAATATAATTACATTTAATTGTCAAATTCGTTTGTAGCACAACTACTACAGACGAATTAAATTACGTATAGCAATCTAATTTTAAACATTGTTACTATTATAAATTCATGACATATGCGCACACAATTTAAGGAGTGGTACCGACTTAAAGAATCCATATTTAGTTATAGGCGGCATGGGAGCCGGCTCACGGTTGTAAGATTACTAGCGAGGGTAAATTTTTTCCAAAAAATTTAGCTTAATTTGAGTTCAAATGAGGATGTTTTATGCAGGGAAGCTTTCAAAGTAACAGAAAATTCTGGAGTGGTTGGATTTTTTTGTAGCTGCAATGTTTTTATATTTATAGTTTAAACTATTTCATAGTTTAATCAATCAACTTCATTTTCTTTACGTAAATTGTAATTGTTGATAAGGCAAATATCCGTACATCAGATACTTTTTTAGAATGTTTCCGCAAAATGTATTTAAAAAAAAATTTCGTATACGAATAAATATTGCATACAAATAAATTATTTCTATGAAGGTAACAGTTTTCCAAATTTATAAATTTTGATTAAAATTAAGTTTGTATAACTTTTTCTACGCGAACAAATTAATTCTCTGTGAATATTTATTTTCATTTTGATATTACTTCACATAAACTACAAACCCGATAACAGTTTAGCGGATTGTATTCTCAAGAGGCATTGTTATACGGTCTTAGATTAATATTACCAGGATATTACTGTTAATAGACCTTTACTGACCAATTAAATCGTTAACATGCGCATTCAGATCCAGTTTAAAGTAATCATAAGTTTAACTGGATTGGAACCAAATTCTACAATGTTTCAGAAAACTTTTATTATTACAGTTTAGTATTGAAACATAATAACCTGACTACAGTAAAAATCTTTAATTTATTATTTTTTTATTGTTATGATCTGTTAATTTCAATGTCTTCCATGTGACTTCATTTTGTTGCTGGTGATGTGCGGATTCAGTAAACGTTTCAAATTAACTGATAAAGGTATTAGATAGTTCCTTACATTCCAGGTGGGGTTTGACCGAACAGTTTAATGAGCAGTAAAATACTTTTACACATCATACAGTACCGAGGAAAGGCGAGGTTATTGTTTGACGCTTCTTCATGATCTGATGAAGCGTTCTCAGAAGGCTCTTCCCTTTGCGGAGGAAAAATTATTTTGTTGCCGAATAATTTTTGTTAATAAAAGAATACCGTTTAAGAGTAATGTGCTGATTCCATCTTCTGACGTCTTAGCTTCTGATATTTTGAAGCTAAAATACAGATGGGTTTATCTTGTAAGTCTTGTTAAAAGGAGATCGGGACTATTTGCAAAATATAATGTAATTCAGTCCGATAGATTAGCTCTTTTTAAATATTTCTATTTATCTGACGGATAATTCTTTCTTAGGATCCCCCTTTTCTATCATTAATCCCCCTTTAATCCCTTTTGGTTCTACCAATGCAGATTAGATATGACTGGATGATCAGCCTGAGAACGAAGAGACCTATGAGACAGGAGCATTCTTGAAGTGATCTTGGATACCGTGATTTCCATGAAGACTAATAATCCTTGCTCTTGTCTCATCCTGTCTCTTTGAAATGCAGTAAAATATTAAAGAACACATAAAGTAGTATACATTTGAAATAAGTGTATAAATATTTGTATAAATTTGCATACTTGACTAAATCTTAAGTTCTAGTAAGTTTGAATTAATATTTAGTTTTAAAATAATTTAAAAAATACAACTGAAATTGTTCTTAATACTTCTTAAATGTTTTTTTTTTTGCATCTACTAATGAAGAAATTGTCTACCATTCGCAACTAATAATGCATTTTTTTTTGGATGTTCTTTATCGTTTTATTAAAGATCTTTGAAATGATGAAGTATACTTCATTTCCAGCACATCTTAGAAAAAAAAAGAATCACAAAAATTTCGCTACGAATTAAAATCTTTTTTAGCTACAACTATTCTCAATAAGCTAATCTATTTAATTATTTTTATTTAAAAAAAGGACTACAATGTAAGTTACTTCTCGAGTTCAAGATATAATATTAGTATAGAAAAATTAAGATTCTACTGATGTGCGTGATGATCAAAGATGATAATGTTTTTAGATATTATATACGTTATTAAGCAATCTTCGGATCGCAAATATAATATCACACTAAAGGGTTTATAATAATCCAGTATGAAGCAACGTGTGAGGACTAACAAGTGTAGTTAATAATAGAACAAAACGGACGTCACTGATGCCAAATTGACTGTCTGTGACTGATTACAGATCTTAATATTCATGGGTGAGTTTCGACCTAAAAACTGCAAATGGATTCTTATTAATAGGACCATCATTTTTTTTTTTATTTTTATAAAAACTTAGGAAGTACTATACGGTATATTACGTTAGAGAAATTGCTACGATTTTGAGCGATCACAATCTTCTCCTTCAGAAACACCACTACCAGGTTATGAATGAGATACGAATAGAAAGCAACAGTATCGGAGAAAGCAATACCCCTTATAAATTGCAGAATACGGACTTCTTTTTATATGGTTAGTTTCCAACGATATATCTAAATATATTAAGGAGTGGAGGTTATTCATAAGATATGAAAAGAGACTGGATTTCATTCCTGGTATTTAGCGAAATTTTGGTCAGCTGAAACCCATCGGTTAGATGGGCTTGAACAGATTATCTTTCAAGCAGTCCTCCCTTTCGATATCCTTAAGGGGAGTGGTTTTTGAAAAATCTATCATAGCCAATAAAAAAAGAGAGTATTACTGTGGAAAAATGTGAAATAAAAGGAAAACTTACACCGCATATATGGAACGTAGTCAGGTTGGATATGCATTTCTACAGAAATTTCAGATGAAAGCCCTGAAAATCGCCAATTAATTTAAATTCTGTTGGGATGAATTAAAATAGCTAATCTTAACTGGGTATGCCATTTTTTAAAAATATTTTTAATTTTTCTATTCTTAAATATATTAAAATAACATAGCTACTACCAGAAGCATACGAAGATAAACTGATAAAAGGTTCAAAGATATGTCATAAAGTTACGAAAAAAGAAAAATTATTCCCTAGATGAAATTGCGAATACGAACCAAACACCAGTCACTTTTGAAATACCATCGACAACAATAATTGAAAATATATATGCTAAGAATGTTCGTATACGAACTGCCAGTTACGAAAAAAAAAAGTTGTTCGACGCTGCTGATAAAACTTTCGGACATGAAAAAATTACCTCTGTATGTAATTTTTAAATAAAAATATCTGCCGAAAGGTAAACATCCGATGTTGTTGTACGAGCTCAAGAAAGAGAATGGATGAATAATGTCCTGGGCTGGATGAAAAAAGGTTTTAGAGCGTCGATCAGGCGCTTTGATATAAAGAATCTTCCTATTTGTAATGGAAAATTTAAGAAGTTTTACAACCGCACGTTGTACGGCGAGGACTAATTGCTGGAAGGTGTGATCAGTGTGGAAAGTGTGAATATATATATATTAAATGAATAATGTGAAACTTTACAAATAAACACAAAAATATATTACGATTAATACAGAAAGTAGACACATGAACATACAATTAAATAAATCGTCTTATTATGTTTATGCAATGAAAAAAAAAGTTTATTTATACTATATTTCAACTACAAAAAAATAATTAAACATGCATAAATTGATCCGTAGACCGTCATTAGGTTATAACCTAATGACGGTCCAATGACCGTCAACCTAATGACGGTCCAATGACCGTCAACCTAATGACGGTCTACGGTCTTATGACGGTCTAATCCCTTACTTATTAGGTTATAAATAAAAAACATTTATTTATATTAAATTTGTGCACAATACTTGCAAACTGAATATAATAAACTAAACGATATACTTAATTAGATAAGAAAAAAAATACATATATACAGAAAGAGGTAGTGAGAGTGAGTGAGAGGGGGGATTCTAAAATTAAGTAGATTTAAACTGTAATTGGTGTAATACCCGAAATAAACCGTTCCTTAAAATAAACTACAAAAATAGCTTTCCTTTCAAAAAATAAAAAATAAATAAAATAAAATAAATAAATAAAAGAAACAGCAATGTAACCTATAACTTTTGCAGTGAACAATAATAACCTTCGATAATACGAGAGTCATTCGTAAAGTATAGAACGTTTCTTTTTTTTTTATTTTTGAAATTTTGGTATTATAGCAAAACAAAACTTTTTTTACAACATACCTGAAATTTAAATAATTTTTCTACGTAATCGCCGTTCAAATTTAAACATTTGTCTTACAGTTTCACCAGCTTTGCTATGACTTCTGTATACTCAATGACCGTCAAGTTGTTTAACACCCTCTTTCAGTTCGTCGTCACTTGCATAGCGATTCCCGCCCGAAAAGTCCTTCAGTTTGCGAAACAAATGAAAATCACTAGGGGCTATAGGGCGGATGATCAAAAAGCTTCCACTGAAACTTTTGTAGCAAGTTCTTCGTCAATGCAGCAGAATGTGGTCGTGCGTTATCATGCAGAAGCACAACGCCGCTAGACAACAATCTGCGCCGTTTGTTTTGAATGGTGCGGCGGAGTCGATGAAGTGTCTGACAGTAGGCCGTTGCATTTATGATCTCCCCTCTAGGCATATTATAATCGATCAGTAGAACACCCTTTCGATCCCAAAACACTGTAGCCATAACTTTTCTGGGACTCAAAACTTGTTTTGCTTTTTTCGGTTTTGATGGAGAACGATGCCATCCCATGACTGGCGTTTTGTTTTTGGAGTGATATGCGAAATCCAGTTTCGTCACCAGTAACAATGCGATTCAAAAACTCACCTCCGTCTTTGTCGTACCGACTTAGAAAAGTTAGTGTAGCTCCCATTTGTTTGTTTTTGTGTTCTTCCGTGAAAAGGGACACCCAACTTGCACACACTTTTTTGTAACCCAAATCATCACTAATAATTTCATAAAGAACAGTTCGTGAAATTTCAGGAAAGAACGAATTTAGTCCATCTATCGTGAAACGTATGTCCTGTTGAATTTTTTCCTCAATTCTTGATTTGAGTTTATCAGTCACAGCTGAAGGTCGGCCCGCGCGCTCTTCATCGTGAACATTTGTCCGTCCGCCATTAAACATAATGCATCATTTTCGAACTGAACTTAGTTCATCACATTACCATAAACCTCCGTTACTTGTCTGTAAATTTCGATAGGTCGCACTCCTTTCGCATTCAGAAAGCGTATTACACTACGAACCTGCCATTTGGCGGGGTAGTTAATTTTGTCACACCTTTTAACCCTGCTGTTCTGTTTCCATTTACTTTACATATGTGCTGTTCGGGTCAATATGACCCGAGGCAATAATTTTTCTTTAATTTTGTAAATCAGTCTAAATTTTCATTTGTAATAA
>JAAAKQ030254488.1:0-10866 GCA_010016005.3 Zanna intricata | reverse complement strand
ACCTTAGAACTCTCGACTTCGAAATCAGCTGATTTGCGATGTCGCGTTAACCACTAGACCAACCCGGTGGGTTGCCAAAGTAAGACTAATCGTCGCAGACAGCACGGAGTGGTGGGGATTTGTAGGCGGGGAACCAAGTTGTGATCTTGTGATAAAGCGTTCGTTGCGATAGCAGCGCCTTGGAGCCTTATTTTACGGACAACATATATACGAACATAATATCCTGAAAATTCATAACCATCCGGTATTTTGGGTTTCTTAGTGTCAAAACGTCATATGTCCAAATTGGGCCGATTAAAATACTTTCCCTTTTAGTATTATAGTCTTCTATAGCGTTATCTAGACGGGAAAGTAAAAAAATAATACAAAATCTAGCAGTACCGATTTTAATAAGAGACTTAAGTATTTATAATCTTTCATAACTCAACCGTTATCATTTTAGCATCATTACGAAATATCAGAAATGATACTAAAGAATTTATTATAATACTTTTAGATATTATAATTGAAGTGTTATGCCAATAAATCAATAATCACTATTTACAGACAATATAATCAATAGCTCATTTAAACGTTCAACTAGCTTACAACTTAGTCTAACATATTTCATTTAATTTGGCAACAATTATGTAAAAAACTATGGAAATAATTGTGTGATATTACGAAAAAAAGACATCTCTTGTTGCTCAGCAACCTCAATTCATAAAATTTGTACAAGTAGTTACAATAATATTAAAAAAAAATTATAATAATTTGAATAAGCTATTAGCAACGTTTAGTTAAAATATATATCATTAAGTAAATAATAAAAGAGATTAGAAATAGAGAAAATAACCACTGATGATGATGATTAAAAAATAAATTACACCCATAAAAAAAGTAATTTATTTAAGATTATTGAACTGGCGTATTACTTAATAGTTTTAGCAAGAAAGTAAAAAATAAATAAATATGAAATTTATAAAACTAGGTACAACTAGAAAATGCAGTTCTGATCACACTTCTTTAGCAGAAACCATTTAAATAATATAATATTGTAATTATACCAGCTGGGATGTGTTAAGAAGAATTATTATTCAAAAACATAAAATTAAAACTAGATTTTGCAACGAGAAAATTAGAATTTATATACTATACAATTCCTTTTCTTAGTTAATCTTTACTTTCTCTCTCTCTCTCTTTTTCTGTTTAGTCTCGGGAAGTACCATAAGGTATTACTTCAGAAGATAATATTTACGAATGAGAATGAAGTGGCCTTATACAATCTCAAGTTAACTACTCTTTAACCCACCGGGTTGGTCTAGTGGTTAACGCGACATCGCAAATAAGCTGACTTCGAAGTCAAGAGTTCTAAGGTTCAAATCCTAGTAAAGATAAAAATTTTTATACGGATTTGAATACTGGATCGTGGATACCGGTGTTCTTTGGTTGGGTTTCAATTAACCACACTTCTCAGGAGTGGTCAACATGAGATTTTACAAGACTACACTTCATTCATACTTATAACACATCATCCTCATTCATCCTCTGAAGAAGTAATACCTTACGGTAGTTCCGGAGGCTAAACACATGAAAAAAGAAGAAAAAGTCAACCACTCTTGAGAAGTGTGGTCAATTGAAACCCAACTACCAAAGAACACCCGGTATCCACGATCCTTTTATTAGGATCTTTTACTAGTAAAAGGATGAAAATCCTTTTACTAGGATTTGAAAATCCTAGTAAAAGTTTTGAACCTTACTACTTTCGACTTCAAAATCAGATAATTTGCGATGTCGAGTTAACCACTAGACCAGTACCCCGGAGGGCTAATTAGTTATCTTTCTTAACATTATTTATTTTTACCATCAGATGTGGATGGTAAAAATCATACGATTGTAATGAAACATGGGTTTTGATATCAGCTAATAAAACCCGATTACAGGCTGGTGAAATGCGTTTTCTTAGACCTGTTACTGGAATTATCCGAAGGGATAGAGTACGAAATGAAGAAGTCCGACAATAGCTGAAGAATATATTTAACTTGAACGATAAATTATTGAATACAGAAATAATTTGAAACAACATGTAGATCGAATTGATAACTGTTGTTTTCCCGACGAAGGTAATGCACTAAAGACCGGTGGGATATTGGAATACTGGAAGATCGAAGAAAATATGGGAAGAGAATTGATTTTCAGTTCGCAACAGATCGAAAGACCTAAGGCTTGATGTAGATGATGAAAATAGTTTTAATAAATAAGAAGATATGATGGGAATGGATAAAATAATTACTGTTTACAGATATTTAATCCGTTAATTAGAATCATTTTACAAGAAATTTAATAAAAAATAAGTAAATAAATAATTTTAATAATATATACAAGTATTAAAAAGAGACAGCAAACCCGGACTGCTAAGCCATATTATAGCGATCAGAATTAGTAAAATTTTATATGAAGAAATGCAAACATCCCAGGCGTTCCGCGGCCGTTCCAGAAAAATAAAATTAAAAAAATCCAATAAAATTCAACAATAAAAAAACAAAAAGCAGAATTAACATAAGAAAATTAGAAATTAAATTCTGAACTTATTATCAAGTTATATCCTGTACATCGATAGTAGAAAATATATTTACATATTACGACAAACTTCAAAGTTTTTAAAATATAATTTCTTTGCATGGACATTACCCAATTGTTTAGATATCTCTTTAGTTTATATTCCCTTATTACACACACACACAACCTCCCCGTAAAACTACGCTTAAACACCATTAATTTAATACTACTCTAATTTTGGTAATTTATATTCATCACAGACAAAAGGAAGAATAACATAAAATAGAATATACTATCAAGTTAATATATACAGAGTGCCCCACGAAGAGATATAGAAGTATACGCTTTTGATAGAGTACCATTCGTTCATTCCATTACTTGATTGTATTGAAACTTTACAGACCTTTTAACTAAGGATGTAATAATGTTCTCTGAAAATTTCAATTTTCTAGGATGTATAGAAATAAAATGGCGGCTTTCAAGTAAAAACATCGGTTACAGATAAACCACATTTTTAATTCATTACAAAATACCAGGTAAAAAAGGTTAAAAACAGATGATGTATGGATAAACAGCTAAAATTGAATAAAACAAGATACTAATTAATCATAACCATGGCTAATTATTTACCTATTTTTAATAATTTTTACCAGTTATTTTGTAATAATAAAAAATATAATGTGGACAGTACATTACTTTCTTGCACACCTATTAAATAAAATAAATACTTTTTTTTAAAGTACATTAAATTTTATTTCATTAATATAACATGTATATTTTTTCAGTTTTGTTTTTTTATTATTGAATTATTTTTTTTTGTTTTGTTACAATCATAGGTTAATAATTATAATTATTAATAAATCAATATACTTAAATCTAAAAATATAAAAAGGAGATGAACGAACCGAACCGATGGGCCTTACCCTTGCAAGATAAAAATATTTCATTAATTAAAATTTCATTTGGCTATAACTCTGGAACCAGTGAAAATAAGTACCAATTATGACATATCGTTGAAAAAAATCTCAATGAGGGCTTTTTACTGTAGTTAAGAGAAAGTCCAAAATCCCAAATATTTTGGATTTTGGACTTTTATGGACATTTTTGGTCCAATCGATTGTAATCAAAAGGGGAAGTGCACAAGTAGATGTTACAATAATAATAAATAAAAAATTTCAACATTCTACGGCTAATCGTTTCTGAGTTATGCGAGATACATACGTACGAACAGACGTCACGCCGAAACTAGTCAAATTTTTCGCGACCTCAATACCTTCCTTTACTTCGTACAAGGATCTGAAACTGATAATTTTATTTGAAAGCCGCCATTTTATTTCTATAAATCTTAGAAGTTTTTTTTATTTTCACAGAAGATTTTTAGTACTCTCGTTAAAAGGTCTATAAAGTTATAATATAATCAGTGGGGAAATGGGCAAGTCCTACTAATGAAAAGCAAATATGTCTTCGTGGGAAACACGGTATCTCTTTCTATTGTAAAATAATTCTTTACTAAATTTATGTATCTAAAATGATAAAACAAAATTAAATGTTATATTTAAGTCGATAGCATAACAGACATGGTAAAATAGAACATCTAAACCTTTTTTGAAATAGTACTTAAACCTTAAATAAAATAATACTATTTTTAAATTAAAAGTTACTGAATGGAATAATAATAATAATAACACCGATAACTATTTGTATTTATATTTAGTATTATTATTATTATTTTTGCTCCAATATTAAAAGGAGGTTATTGGGAAAGGGTTGGGGTAATAAAATGGATGATACGGGGGAAAATGTGGATGATATTCCATTTAATGGTTATCGATTCAATTTAATCGATGTAATGCTCATATAGGTTACATTGCACACACACACACACAAATTCACGTGTATAGTTGTATTACAAACTATAAAATGTTATATTGCAGCAGTGAAAAGATTGAATTCCATAAAACGCACACATACATATATATATATATATATATATATATATTATAGAAAATATTGTATCTGACAAAGTATAAGATGGTACAGTTTGTTATACATACACTTTATATTGTATTAAATAATATTTTAGATTTTTATTTATTTCATTGAGAAGAATTTGTATAATTAGAAAATATGAATTAACATATATTGGACAAAATCAATGATAAATGGAGTCTCGCCCCTGTGTGGTGCATCACGCAATAGACACTAGACATATTTAAATAAAACTTTTCAGATTTATACGTTACAGCCTTGATCATTATATCTCCGATTAGAATTATCACAATATTCCGTACGAGGATTAAAATATTGAAGATACTCAGTAAAGAAAAAGATTAATCCTTTTACTTCATTTATCCTTTTTACTTATATTATAATTTTTTTTTTTTTTTAACCTCCGGAAACTCCGTTAAGGTATATCTTCAGAAGATGAGATGAATGAATTGTAGCGTGTGTGAAAAATGCCATGCCTGACCGGGATTCGAACCCGGGACCTCCGGATTAAAGGCCGAAATGCTACCACTCGCTCAATATAACCACAGTCAAAGTGTAGTTATATTATAATGGTTACTGCCCCATCTAGGTAGCGCTTTAGCCCTAGAAGGGAAAGTATTGAACTCGGTCCAATTTGGATACCGAAAAAATCCAAAACCCGAACGGAAATTTTTCGGACGTTAATGTTCGTATGTTCGGTGTGAACCGCTAAATCCATTATATATATATATATATCCAGAACTACTGAACCGATTTTGACCAAGCTCAGATTACTTCTATATATGGGGCATTAATGACGTTAAATGTTCAAGTTAAAAGATCAAGCGCGTGAGGCTGTAGAGCAAGGTAATCCTCCTCAGTATATCGAGATTTAGCTAAACAGAATCATATTTTTCTTAAGAACATTTGTTAAAGATTAAGAAATAACAATATCTGCAAAAAAATATTTTCTCAAAATCTCAGCTTCACCCGGAAAAAATTGCTCAAAACTAGTAGCTAAGCGGGCATACTACGTAAATAGTACCCTTGTCACCACAAGGAACGCTAGTATGGCAGTCTACCATCTTGGAATTTCTCTTTTTCCCCAATGGAAAATTCCCTTTACTCGTGTCCTCTTGGACTGGGAAATTAAAAATTTCACAAGATTGCTAAATAAATTATTTTTTTACACTTTATATATTATTTATGTATTTTAGTTAATATTTTAATGGTTGTTAACAGCATGTAGGTGTAAAATTGCAACTCGGTCTGACAAGAGTCTCAAAAAGGATCGCCCGGTTGATTCGGTATCTGATGCGTTAAGGCTCATGGCTACCTACAATAGTCTGCCAACCGTACACGCGATATTTGTTCGGAAATTGTATTAGTTTAGTGCATGCAAAAAACTGTCGCCGCTAGTACCACCACGGAAAAAAATTAAATGGGCTAAAAATGTGCGTTATTATGCGTCTATTTTATCAGAAACAGTACTTTCCATGGTTTCAAAGTTATAGCCAAATAAAATTTTAATTAATGAAATATTTGGATCTTAAAAGATGAAGGAACATCGGTCCGAATCAGATTTCATTTACTTTTTATTTTTTGAACTTCATTTTTTGTTTATTTAAATATGTTGATTTATTAATAATTATTAACCTTTGACTGTAACAAACTTTTACGATAAATAATAATTCAATAAAAAAAAAATAAATAAATAAATAAAATAAAAATATGAAAAAATATCAGAAGTTATTAATGAAATAAAATTTTATGTATTTTTAATCTAAAAATTAGTATGTATATGTAACTTAATAGGTGTAAAAGGAGGTACATGATAAAAGATGTATTATGGTATCCACATCAGAACATTTAAAACTAAGACAAAGAAATAATTCTGACTTTTATTCAATTTAATTGAACTATCTATTAACAAATCATTGAAAAATTATATTTAAAAAAAAAAATCTTCCTTCTTCAACAGCGAAATTTTGACTTAAATGGTTTTAACGTTATGATGATGGATTGTTTTAAAATCCTAACAAAAAACTGAATTGTTTCCATCATTTTACTTACCATAAAAAACTTATAATGTTGGATCCAAGAAAAACGTTAAATTATAATATTTTTTTAAGGGTTGATGATAATAACTACTAATAATTTATTTGATTATCGTCCCTTCCTACTTTAATTTCCCTTTAACACGTTCCATCCTGAGTAGGCTACTATTAGTTACTATAATAACCACCAAAATGACTACATTCTCAGGGCTCCATCGGCACCGTCTGGTAGAGGAGACGGGGAGGATTTCTTTCTAAGTGGGATTTTATGAGATTACTGGCTGGCTCTTAGTAAGCTTTTTCGAGAACTTGTTTTCTTTCTGGGAGTTCTACAAAGGAAAGGAAAGACTAATGGTAATATCAGCTATCTTGTAATACCTGGTCTGTTACGAATAATATAATATAACTAATCTATATACATCGTTTTCATTAATTTAATGAAAACTTATAAATACGTATTATTAAATTGCTTTCTATAAAAGTAGTTTCAATATAAATTTTATTGTATCTCCATATTTGTATTATACATAGGAGATGTAGCTATTTAAATACGAGACTAACATTATAAAATATTTTATTTTAAATTTTTACATATTTAGTTATTATCCACTTCAATATACCACCTCTCCTCTATCCTTGAACCGCTTCATGCGACTTACTTTTCCATTGTTCGAAACAGTGCTGGAAGTCTTCTTTTCTTTGAGCTCTTTTATGACGCGTGCCGTTTTTTCTTCAACTGTTTGAAATCTTGTTCCTTTTTAACACAGATTTGACCTTGAAGAACAAATAAAAGTCAAATGGTGCCACGTCAGGCGAATAAGACGGATTGTCTAACACTGGGATGTTATAATTGGCTAGAAACGACTTGACAGACAATGCAGTGTCCTGATGAAGAACCCATAACTTGTTCTTCGACAATTCGGGTCGTTTTTTTCTTATTTTTTCTCAGGACCTGAAGGTAGTAATGTTGATTAATAGTTCGACCTTTAGGAACCCAGTGAACGGTACAAAATTACGTGAATATCGAAAACAATCATCATCACTTGGAAACGCTTAAACCACTCAAAAATTCAATCACGTGATAAAAATTCATTGCAGTATACTTTTTTTTAATAAATTATATTTTCAATTATGTTTGTTATATAAAAGAGAATGATTCTTGCATTAATAAAATTTATGTACAAAATAGAGAAAAAAATCAAATTCAGTACTAACGGTTTTTGTACTCGTATAGGTTTGTATAGATTTTGTATCTTAGCTTATCACTTGTCAGTATTCTATTGTAGGGCTGTACAGCCTTTACAACTTTTAATCAAAATTATATAATACAAGAAGGGATAAAAAATAGTACGATGAAAATTTAAAATAAGGTGATTTTTATTTGTTCATTCATTTCAATATTTATAATAAATCCATTAAAATCCAAAATGTTACACATTTTTTTTTTTAGAATAAAAAAAAATCTATAATTTATTTACAAAAGAAATTCGTCACGATGATTACGCCATCTGTATCAATTTGCATGTCGTTAAGTATATGCATTACAGAAAATGACGTTAGCCTCTCTTAATTACCGATTGGCCAGCCACCGTGGCGCGAGTGGTAGCAT
Source organism: Zanna intricata (assembly GCA_010016005.3). Taxonomy (NCBI): domain Eukaryota; kingdom Metazoa; phylum Arthropoda; class Insecta; order Hemiptera; family Fulgoridae; genus Zanna; species Zanna intricata. Next base: position 2,694 of record JAAAKQ030254488.1, on the reverse strand, counting down.
CTCGGCCTTTCATCCGGAGATCCCAGGCTCGAATGCGGGTTAGGTATGGCATTTTCACCTACGCTACAAATCATTAATCTCCATTCTCTTAAAAAATACCTAACGGGGGTTCCGGAGGTAAAAAAAAAAAAAAAAAATTAAGTCGCCGGCCTCTGTGGCGGGAGGTCCCGGGTTCTAATCCCAATCAGGCAGGCACTTTCATACACGCTGGAAATCATTCATCTCATTCTCTGAAGCATTACGTGTCGGTGGTTCCAAGGTAAAAAAAAGAAAAAAAAGAGAGAAAACTTACCGATTAAGAAAAAACGTACATTCACATATCTATATTAATTACAAAATTGCAACTTGTTATTTTCAAAATACATTACTGGTAAAATGTTTCAAATCTTTTCAACTGGGAAAACCCAGTTGATGAAAGAGCTTTTTCAAGCCTTTGCCACCGCCCTGGATCCCCAACTGTATGCATTACGGACAAGATATAATTGAATTGATATACTCTACTTAAAAAAACAACATCATTACCGATAAGTTTAAATCTTAATAGTTCACTTCATAATAACCGTAAAAATCCTAGATAATCTTATTTTACGTCACAATACCTATTTTGTTATTTATGGAATTTGTTTGTTAACAGTGAAAAATAAAATAAAATGCAATTGTATCAGGTTAAAAGAAAAGTAATTGAGTAAATTAAGATCACCATTATTATGAAGCGAGTTGTTAATAAAAAAAACAGACAGAGCCCAGGAGAGAACCTGCAGGAAGGGCAGCAAATTGAAGAAGATGCTAACCTTCTCCTTACCTACTAACCCACTTTTCTACTCATACTTACAAATTTACTTCAACTAGCACATGCGATTCCCTCCAGAAAGGCGGGAAGCATTGCTTCCGCCAAATACTAGGGCCTCGAAAGACGTATTCCTGCCAGCCCAAAAGGCGCCGAAAGGACTTCAGTGAACGGACTGAAGGGGAATCACGCCGGGAGCAGCGGGCTGTTGCACGCCGAATTCAGCCCCAGTATTTCTCTAAACGCCCAAAGGAACAAAACGCAAATACCAAATCAGTCCATAAACTAAAACTATAATCTAAAATCGCAAGTTAAAAACAATGACCCGCCCGATAAAAGAAAGACCCAGCAAAAAGAGACATCAGTCCAGGCTCTGCAAATTGTAGGGAGAAAATGCAAACTCTCCCCATCCTTGCATTCCATTCCGTAAACAAAAAACGGTAAAGATGTTAGGTCAAGTTCAACTTAATAAATTCTGTCAAAATTTTCCTGTCTTTGCTTAATTTTTTTTTTGTTTAACCTCCGGAAACACCGTTAAGGTATATCTTCAGAGGATGAGATGAATGAATTGTAGCGAGTGTGAAAAATGCCATACCTGACCAGGATTCGATTCCGGGACCTCCGGATGAAAGGCCGAGACGCTACCACTCGCGACACGGAGGCCGGCTGTCTTTGCTTAATTACTCGTCACAATAATTCTATCTCGCTCCACGATATCTAAAACTCCACAATTTTGAGATCATAAGATCTTCTCAACAAAATGCGAACTTCCAAATGTTTCAATACAAAATTTTATAAGTAAATGAATTATGAAACCGAAAAAAAATGATCGAAAGATATGTCTGTTTTTAACTATTCCGTGACAATTGTGTAGAATACGTATTTTATAGAATGTTAACAAAGAGAATATGAATTAATATTTTTACACAGATTTTATAAATAATATTTGTAAAAAAAGATTTTATTCAACGTATTTGAATGTTATATCAAGGTTAAAAGTTAGTCATAACTTCGTAATCTCAAGCTTAATGTGTGAGGAATATATACATATATATGCATACTGCGTAAATGCCTCATAATCAATTTGCACAGCCGGCCGGAAAACAGATAACGGAATAGTAGTTTGTTGATTCTAAGAATAAAAAAAGGAGTGTAATGTGTTGTGTGCAATTTGCAAGATGTAAAATTATAAACTTAGCATATCCTGTCTATTTACGCAAAAGAAGGACGAATACATATCGCGATAACTCGATACAGTGACAATTACCGGGGATTGGAATTGTCACATACATAGAATTACAGCACAATCAAAAAGCCTAGGATGCGTTTCTCGATAGTTTACTAAGTATTTAATCAATGCATCACTATTTTCATTCTAAACTCCCAAAGAATATTTTTTTATTTTATTCTCTATTTTCAGAGATCATTTACATTATTTTTACACAGTTTATATTCATGAAGTAACAAATATAAAAGTTAAAACCTTAATTAGGATACTTGAATGATACAACAAGATCAAATCTCTTTCAAGTATTCACTTATAACATATGTACGTAATTATTATTCAGCCAGTTTGGTACGTACTACCGGATAACCATCGAATATACCATCAATATATTTCCAGAACTTTGTTAAAAAATGTTACAAATTAAAAATAGTACAATATTTTGATTAAAGGTTCCTGTAGCAGTATGTAGGGAGTAGTAAGAACATAGGAAGGATACAGGAGAAATATAGAACCCATCGGGTTGGTCTAGTGGATAACGTGACATCGCAAATCACCTGATTTCGAAGTCGAGAGATCTAAGGTTCAAGTCCTAGTAAAGATAAGAATTTTTATACGAATTTGAATACTAGATCGTGGATACCGGTGTTCTTTGGTGGTTGGGTTTCAATTAACCACACTT
>JAAAKQ030254466.1:0-10866 GCA_010016005.3 Zanna intricata | reverse complement strand
AAGAATCTAAATAAACTAGAAGCTAAATAAACGAAAACATATTACATTTAAATAAAATTATTAATATTTTAAATTAAATAGTGTGTGTGTGTGTGTGTGTGTGCGCGCGCGCGCGAGTGTGTGAGTGTGTGTGTGTGTGTGTGTGTGTGCGCGTGTGTAAGCGGTGCACCAGAAACAACCCATTTTGTCGGACTTTCCTGGAATGTGGCTTTAACCGTGTGACTGAAAAGTCCTACAACTATGTTGTCAGCTTTTTACTTAATGTACGAAGTAAAGAAAATATTACGACCGCAAAAAATGTATGTTTTCAGATTTCAACTGAAATATTGATTTTGACCATCCCTGAATCCATTTTGACAGTTTCGACTTGACGTCTGTACCTATGTACCTACATATCTCGCATAACTCAAAAATGATTAGACGTTGGAAGTTGAAATTATGGATATAGGACTGCTGTTACATTTAGTAGTACACTTCATTTTTTATTGCAATCGACTGAACCAAAATTGTCCAAAATCCAAAAGAATTTGATTTTGGAGTTTTTCTTAACTGCAGTAATTAGTCCTCAATGGAAGCTTTCCAATCATATAAGAGGTACTTATTTCCATTGGTTCCAGAGGTATAGCCAAATAATATTTAATTAATGAATATTTGTATCTTACAAGGGAAAGCACATGTGTTCGAATCAGTCCTCGTTTTTTTGACTAGTTTTTTTAAATTTTTTTAAATGTAACTTTAAACTGATAATTATAATTTAGAATTGTATTATTTTTGGATTTTCGTACAAGGAAATGATGTAGTGTCCGCGACAGATTTTTTTTATTTGAACTAAAAATTGAATTATGTATAAGAAACTAATTTCTATATTTACGTTAGTTAAGTTATCATTAGTTACTTAAATTATCATTGGTAAACATAATATTTAATAATGTAATGTTAAAACATTACTGAAATAAGCTATCTACTCTTTCACACAAAAAAAAATTGTTATCTGCGAATAAACCATGGCTAATATATAACTGCAAATACGGAATTGCAAAATTCAGAAAATTCCGTTGATTTTAAAATTTTAGGAATTTGAAATTTTTCTTGATGAAAATAATTTTTTTTCATTTTTTTTTATGTACTTATATTACCGAATAAATTATTAACACTTATCACAAATCTTGTATACTTTACAAGATGTAAAGTATACAAGACTCACTTAGAAAAGTGAGTAATTGTTTAAGTTCATTTAACATTTTTTTCATTACTTGAATTATCTGATCCAATTTTCTTTCAATGTTTATTTTATTACTGATAATTTTTAACATTTTTGATTAGAACCTGATAATTCTTATTCTCATTTCTGTAATATTATCAAATTAATTTAACTTAATGCCAACATAAGGGAATGTAGAGAAAAAAGTTCGTCAATAAATTTTTTGAAAATAAATGTCGGTAATTATTAATTTTCGCATAATAAAAACATTATAAACAATAATTATACTGTTAAAAAGTTTATAATAGAGATCGAAAATAATAATATTCAATAAAGTAATAAATCTTACTCATAACAATGTAAGAAGTCTCTTGTCCGATGATATCAGAGACAAGTATTAGTATTGTATTAGATGTCAACACAATTGGTTATATACTGCAGTATATTAATCATGAATCCTATTGTATTTATGAACTCTATTACAAAATTTAATTATAGAGGTGTGCTTAAATAAATGGAGATGAGACTTGGTCCGTTCAATGAACTATTTAAATTTTTAATTAATTCTTATCAACAACTATTAACTTAAATAATGTACTTATTCTATAAAACAACTAGCCGGTCAAGGCTCACTTCGCTCGCCTTTCCCACCTACCTAGGAGTGTCCGCCTCTTCAATCACTGCTCTGTTCCTTATTCTCATGGTTGTGAGAATAATGCTGATAAGTAACAACTACCGTATATAGTATACCTGAAAAAGAAACTAAATTACCATACTGAATAGTAATAACTACTGCAACTTAAATACGTAGACGTTTGATAGAAAAACTTCACGCCGATGAATGAACGCTAGGGCCCCGATCTATGACTTAAAACCTTCCCTGGGATAACGAAAACTTTTCTGAAAATTTAAAAGCTATCAATCTGTTTGTTCTTGTGTAATACTGTTGCAAATGGAAAATCAGAATCCGCCATAAACTTTTGGCATCTATATATTGAATACATTGTTTTTTTATAAAATTTTATCCAATTTATAAAATTTTTATAAAATTTATCCAATATACAATAATCTGGCTTTATAATAAAAAACATTCATCCGGAATTCCATCAGAATTAATGATGAGTCTTGTCACAAGCATGGAAATGATTTTTATATTCAATAACAGTCACAGAATTGAATTTGCTTCCACTATTCAAAATTTTTAGTGACAAAAAAATTTTCTTTTCAATAACGAGTATGTACACAGCCTTTCTAGGATACAAAGTGACGTCAGGATGTTAAGTTAATGTCATCGGAACAACTATATAAGCAAGTGTATATATATATATATATATATATCAAGCATGAAAATTAAATTACCGACTAATAAAATCATTCTCCCATTGAATCATTGGTAAGCTCCGTTTATTTTTTGAAGTTCTTCGAACATAAACATTAATCAACCGATCAGTATGTAGGATAAATATTTAATGGCTCGATTGCAATACAAGTCAACTAAATTCTCATGGGTTATATTCAGATTGTCATTACAAAATGATAATATAATGATCAATTACAAAATTGATTAACACTGCACAGATCTTTATTTTCTTCGTTCTGTTGCTTCCGATGTAGTCTCGTTGGTTTTTCAAACTCATACATTTGTGGCTTTAAAAGATCTTTGCATTCCGGAAATATCATCTCGATCTATATTTCGTTTTGTAAAATGATACACGTACATGACAGGTTATCCTTCAACAAAATGAGCTAGGGTCAGAAAATGAGTTCAGCAATCAACTCAATGATATCAATGTCAGCTCAGTGAGCTATCACTGAGGTTTGCGTATTGAAGATATACTCCTGAATCAATACGTCTCGTCATCATCAAATTTTTATGGGCAATAATCCTTTCGCCTTTATTTATTATATATATTAAATATATATATATATATATATGAAGGCCTAGTCTATTCGATATCAATATATCTTAATTATTTCCTTTGTAGTAAAACAACTAGCCTGAGTTTAAAAGCTTCCAGATCTCGAAAGCTTTATCGTAAGTATCCACAATACATGTTCTTTAACCATCTTTTAGTGCTAAGACAAGTTTAACACTTACTTAAAACAATCTATTAAGCGTATTAACGTAATAGGATAGGTTCCGTACATTGGGTGTTGTCTTTAACAGCAGAGATTTTTTGTTAATCGGTACATAATACATAAATCGGTAGATTATATATACTTCTGAAATGACGTCAACAAGGTTTTTAATTTTTCGTGGTCCACAGATACACTGCGGTTGCTGGTGTTATATCCTTAGTAGCTAAAGACAGTCAAATTACTGATGCAGCGTATTCCATGTCCCTGCAACAATCTAAGAAGCAGTACGCAATGAAAAGTCTGGTGTGAATTGTATCTTAATATATTTCTTACTCTAACTTATAAATAAAAACGCAGTCAGAATAATCGAATACTTCATCCTTTTAACGTTACCGTTGAGCAGTATGTGTACTATCACATTATAAGCATGCAATATACCGTCGTATTAGCAGGTTTATCGCTGCTAGTTTAGTGAATCTTCTTCAAACTTATAACGTCAGTTTTTAACGAATCGTTTCGGTGAAAACAATCAGCCACGTACAGTAGCACATCATCTCAGAAACTGAGTATGTATAAACAGGTTCGCTGTCTTCCCTGGCATAATAAGATTTTTGGAAATCGATAGACATTCTGTAAATTTTACTGGTGCAAACTCTCAGAACGTTGTACAGATAGTAATCTGAACTCCGGTACATCTTCAGTTTTTTTAACTTGGAGTCACCATACCTGAACATTTCTTTGGTAGGTTAATTATTTCGGTCAGATTGAAAATCCAGTATCACATAGTAAACTTTTTTTCTTGAGGTACTGTCGCACGTTCCAGGTATTTGTATCATTTTCCATCACTGCTCAATAATCATGCTTATCTCATGTATTAAATACAATCAGCTGTTATTTGTTTGATTCCAACAATATGCAATTTTAACATTGCATATCTAACATTTAAACTGAAGAATATTACAGAGAAGGATTTCAGTTACGAAACTGCCTTTATCACTTACACCTTTAATTTACAATATTGTAATATTTAAAAAGTTTCTTCATTGTTCATAAATTTACAGACCACTTCTATAGAGCTTTTTTTTAAAACTTCTGAGTAAGTTACCGAAATAGTTTTAGTGTAATGCTATAAAGTCTATAGCACTAGTCTATAATGTCTATACCACTATGTAACAAGAAATAAAAATTATTAATAATTCTATTTAAAATATTTTATTTAATCGTTCGATTTATTTAAAAAAAAAAAAAATTGATTAATGTTAAGATAAACACCACTCTTAACATGGTAAAAAAAATTTGGCAAGTTAAAGAAAATTGTGTAATTCAAACAAAATAACGATGAGGTTTTTGTAACTAACTCATCTAACTTTTAATAATTTGTGTAACTTTGGTGCTGAAAACTTTGGAATTGAACTTTTATTCATCATTCAAACAAATAAAATCTGTTCTACCTTGTTGCATTCGCCACTATTTTAAAATGTCTTCCTCTTTTAACGTATAAGTCTAACTTAAGACGACCAAATAGTGTGAATTGTATATATATTTGTACTACCATCCTCCCCGTTGCGGCATTGCCAGCAATATTTAGTTACATTTCCCGCCTGGCCAGAGGGTTTTGGCTCTTGCATTCCTCTCAGTTCATTAACTCATGCTTGTGAAAATAATAACGATAAATAAAAATTAAAGGTGGCTCATTTTATAAAAAAATATCAGTGTATATTGTATCTCTTAAAATAAACAGTTTGATCTGTACAGGATCCACTAATTGGTTGTCCTGTTGCCGCCGGGCTCCGTGGCGCGAGTGCTAGCGTCTCGGCCTTTCATCCGGAGGTCCCAGGTTCGAGTCCCGGTCAGGCATCGGATTTTTCACACACACTACAATTCATTCATCTCATCCTCTCTGAAGGTATACCTTAAAGTTGGTTCTGGAGGTTAAAAAAAAAAAAAAGTTTCCTGTTGCCGGTTCGCTAGCGAAATACATAGTCAGAATTATAGACATAAATTAACATCAAAATGTTACCAAGTCTTATGAAGTCTGTTTCAATAGCAGTAGCATATAACGGCAAAAATCTAAAAAAAATATAATTGTCTTTTACCCCCCTTACAATAATAAAATTGAAAACATCCAAAACAGTTCTTAGATATTTATTAGAAGATTATTCGCAATCCAAGTCGAGTGATTATTTCGTTTAGTATAGTCGAAAATGAAAATTTGCAAACATTATTCAAATTTTTGTACCTTTCTTCAATCCTTTCAAGGCCAAATATAAAAACAAAAAATGTTGAAAATAGTTTGTTCATATTCCCATTAAGATTCCATTCAACAAAAATCAAGTTGATATCTTTTCTTCTTACTGAGAAATGAAAAAAAAAAGTTAATTTCATTGTTACTTCATTTTAACTCTTTAAACTCGGAATTTCAAAAACTCCTTTCATATTGCGTACTTACACCGTAAGAAGAAGATGTACACAAACTTTTATCAATTTATCTTCCGTAGTTTTTACTTGGCTTTGATGAATCATACAGGACGAGTTGCTATGTTCTTATTACAGTAGAGGTGAACAATTATTATAAAAGAAATTTGGCGTAAAGTGAACCGATATATAATTCTTATTCAAGCGCAACGGTGATTTATCATAATAAGATAACGCAGGAATCCCCATCTATTGAAACTTTGGTGTTAGCTAAAATATTGAATCCCGGTAATATTTAGGATTATAATGGAATGAAATATTTCTGCTATTATATAAAATGAAATTAATGTTGGTTTCACCCTTTAATTTTCCTTAACATGTGCTGCATTTTTTTTTATTCATGCCTATATTCAAACGGAAGATAATATGAATTAGTACTAAATAAATCATTTTTATTTAGTAAAAATTTTTTTAACAAAATTATGAATGCTATTATTGTAATCCTATGATTAAAACCAGTACTCGACAAATATTAGCATGTGAAGATCTAGGACTGTTTTGCAGGCTAAATCATCTGGCATATTAATTTAATATCATATTTGAATAGATAAGATGATAACTGGACTGAAATGGTCTTGATAAAACTCTTACCTAAATAGATATATAATTCCTATTTAACTGCATTCGATACGGCATATAGCCAACAGCAACATTGATAAAATTTTAAATTTAAAAAATCTACTAAACCATTTTAACGGTTTTTCCTAATCTCGTTCTTCATTCTGAAATGTAATTCTTGATGAATCAATATTAAGAAATTATAATTATTCTTTGTAGTTGTTAGAAAGTATTAATTAATAGTAAAGTAGAATTTTATTCATTATTACTGTTTTATAATAATCCATTCGTACTCACAGAAAACATGAAATAAAAAATAACTTTTTAAAAAATGTCAGAATGAAAAGAGAGATGCGTTGGAGGCATTTACTTGTAGGATCTATTTATTTATAACATCATAATTTGACAACTGATTGACCGAATTCAACATAATTTGATTTAAACTCATGGATATTACAGAGAGGAATTTCAGTTACAAAAATTTTTTTTTTCACTTCAACCTTTGATTTACAATACTGTAATATTTAAAAAAGGTTCTTCATGGTTCATAAATATTGTAGACCACTTCTACACAGCTTTCTTTTAACGAAAAAAGGTTTTTCGTTAAAAAAGTTCGTTACCAAACATGAGTATGCTATCAAAATGGTTCAATGTACTGGACAAATGTCTACAGAATTGGTCCACTGTGTAACAGTTAATAAGAATATTTTATAATTTTACGCTGTTTTAAATTCTTTTTTAAATCATTTAATTTATTTTTATTTTTGAAAATAATCTTTTATGTAAAATATATCTCGTAAAATGTACAAATATTTTGTCAGTTAAAGAAAATTATGTAATTCGGACAGAATAACGATTAGTTTTTATAAAATAACGTTATATTATTTACATAAATTTCCAGTGAAGTAGTAGTAATGTGTAGTTATTTCATGAGGAATATTCTTTGTATAGAGGTGACTCTATTTAACATCATATAGTATGTTAAATAGCTACATAGTAATTCTTGTATGAAGCATTTTTTTTTTGTTTCATTTATATGATGGAAAGCGCCGTGCTTTGTAAAGCCTATGAAACATTGTCTTTATCATTATCATTATTTATTTTTCTGTCTTAGGTGTATAGCATTTATAATATATAAGTTATAGTGTTTTAACTTCCCAAAAATTATAAATAAAAGAAATTTTAACAAAAGCGTATTTCAGGCCAGATTAAATTTATTAAAGAATTTCAATTTAAAATTTTACGGAAATATATAATTTTCATTTGGCAATGCCGCAATTAAATTTATAACTTAATGCAGCTGCAAATAGAGAAACGAAGTAAAATAACATAATTTTTCTATTTTATGTGTCTAGACAGTATTAAGATAAGTGACCTAGAAAGTTAAATCCAAGGTAAATTAAACGTTTATTTCCATGAAATATTTGACTAACAATGTACGCAACACTAACAATAACATATAAATGCTAAAATACAATACTATTTTCTTTTAAAAGATGCTAACCTGAAGTACAGTTCTAAAACAATTTTAAATCTAAATTTCACGTTTGTGCAACTTTTTTAAATGAGAATATCTTTATCTTAATCCAATCGTTCTACTCTTTTATTAAAGAACTATCAAATTTATATTTCGTGTTATTGTTGAGAATAAAACATTTACTATTTTCTACATGATTAAACGAGTATATTTTTTTAAGTGCAATATTCAATATTCTGCATTTTAAAATAAAACGATTTCAATTTGTAAATTTCAGGATTATTTTTATTTGTTTTTAAAATATTTAAAATAAAAAAAGTAAGAAAATTTACAAAAATCAAGTCTGTGTTAAACGTAAATAGAAAAGAAATAAAACAGCTATGTCATTGGTAACCAGTTTTAGTAAAATGACTAATAAAATTTTAAAAAATGAATAAATTATAAATATAAGTTTAGTTAGATATCAGGTTAATTACTTCAAATTGTCGTAAGAAAATCTACAAAAAATAAAATAAAAACAAAAAATAAAATACATACAATAAAATACATACAAAATATTATACAATACAATACAATATTATACAATAAAATAAATACAAAAAATAAAATAATAAATAAAAATAAAATAAAATAAAAATAAAAACGCTAAAAAATAAAATACGAACGGTATATATACTATTTAAATGGCTAAATATAATTTTTGATTAAAACTTAAAGGAAAAAAAACAGGAATTTCAGCCTGTAAGTTAAGGACAAAATCCAGGAAATTTATTTGTTTTCCAGTAACTTTATTGAGATTATTACATTACAAATTGAGTTGACAAACTAATTGACAATGAATCAGACAAACTTCCAACTCTTTAGCTTCAATCAGGAACAGCAGTAGTAAAGAAATGGGCATACTGCGCCACAAGTACCCCTAGTTGCTGCTAGGAGCACTAGTGTCGCAGTCGGCCATCTTGGAATTTCCCTCTTTTTTCTGTCCGTCATTTTGTAATTTCCCTTTTCCCAGTCCGCCATCTTGGAAATTCCCTATTTCCCTGTGGGAAATTCCCTTTTACCTTGGGTGGTTGGAACGGGAGATTTGAAATTCCGCAGGGTTGCCAACTTAGTTAATTTTAATTGCTTTAAATATTAATTATTTAATTTAATATTTGTAAGGTTGGTATTGTGTATCAGCTGATTTTTTTAGCGGTAGAATCGAAAAAAAAAAATAAAATAAATAATATTTACGCGGAGATGTTGACGGTGCTAGTTTCTGCACGCGACTGAAGAACAGCTGGTAGAGCGGCTTGCTCCTTCTCCGTAGACGTACCTCGAGGACGATCCTGGTCGTCACGGCTTCCGCACCGGGAGGTGTCGTTGTCGCAGTTGAGGTTCTAGTCGTGGATCGAGCACCAGGAGGCGGTGATTGGTGGCAGGGATGCGGCGGAGATGTTGACGGTGCAAGTTTCTGCGGATGACTGAAGAACAGCTGATGTAGCTGGAAGCTTACTCCGTTCTGCGTACGTCGAGGATGATCCTGGTCATCGTGGCGTCTGCACCAGGAGGCGTCGTCGCCGAGCGCAGAGGAACACGTCAATGAACAAACACCAGGAGGCGGCTTGTGCTTGAGTTTTCGCGTGCGCGCAGCAACAGAGCAACCTAGCGATGTTAAACGTACGAGTTACAGAACTCGACTGACGCGTTAGGTGATGAACAAGGCCTATGGTCCACATGAAATAGTGCCACACCCGACTTTCAACAAATCACAGCGCACTGAATCTATTGCCGACCAATCACAGCGCACTGATTCAAAAGCCGACCAATCACAGCGCTCCAAAATGTTGGCGCAATGGTGAATCCGTAAAAGTACGGCCATGTTGTAACGTCATGACGTCTTAAGAAAGATCTGAAGGAGATTTTCTTAAGAAAAATGTCTTGAGAAAATTGACTTAAGAAAGTCGTTGTAAGATACTTGTAAAACATAACCTGAAAATAGTGGTAGGTTGTGAGTGTGTATTGACGGAGCGACGCAGCGATGTTAACCGCACGAGTTGCGGAGCTCGACTGAAGCGTCAGCTGATGAACAAGGCCTAAGGACGAGCGTCTCTTTTTGAACAGAGAACGAGTGGGTGGTGCGACACCCTGCCGACCAATGGGAACTCCCGGTTTGTAACAGTCAACGCGTACATGCGAACACGAACCCTTGCCGTTGCATCAGAAACCGTCACGTTCCACGCCTATGAATATATTTAATAAACTGATATGTGTGTGTGTGTACACAACTCACGTACAGTTACGAAAAGTGCCACACACAAAATTACGCGTGAGTTAACTACCACTTTACCAAACACATCCCATGCCTTCTATAAAATGTGTGTGTGTGTTTGTGTGTGAAAAACCCATGTACGCGCAGTCCTTTAGTAATATATTTAATAAAATAATAAATTGTGTATACAAAACGCGCAGTCACGTACTAATAATGTGTGTGTGTGTACAAAACCCACATACTCGTAGTTAAAAAATTACCCCATGCAGAATAAAAATTACATTACGAAGCGAATTGACACCGACGAGCAAAAAAATTTCCAATGGTAATCTTTATTTTGTCTATTTATTTAAATGAAATAATTTTTGGTTACGTTTCCACACCACCTAGGAGGTAGCAACCACGGCGCGTTGAGATTTCTTAAGAGTGAAACCTCTCTCCAATGGCATTGGTTTGCTGGCATTTCTCCCACCACCACCCCATTCGGTCGCCCTAGAGTATAAGCCTGAATGTTTGTGCCACGAAGAACTACTTCTGCCTCAAAACGTTTTAATGCGACCAATTATCTTAGCTCCTGGAGCTGAACAAAAATGCATGAGCGGTCAAAGCGTGGCGCGCAACGCCAGCTACTTGCGTGTCCTACCGCTCACTTGTCATATATTTACTAATGGGTAGGCGCACCCCAAAAAAATTTCCACATATGACCTCAATTTATAAAAGAAATTTCGTAAAAATAAAACCTAACCTCAGGTAGCAATTTGCTACCGCGCCTCGGTCGCTGAATACCAGCAAGTGCCTGTCCACCATTTATATAGCGCTTGGAGC
>JAAAKQ030254455.1:0-10866 GCA_010016005.3 Zanna intricata | reverse complement strand
GTACAAGACTACACTTCATTCACATTCATACACATCATCCTCATTCATCCTCTGAAGTAATACCTTACGGTAGTTACAGATAAAGAGAGAAGTCTATATATTATTGCAATTACTAAGAAAATCATCGAAGTATAGTCAAAGAAGTGGCTGCAAATTTACTTAATCAATATATGTTATACTAGTGGCATATATTGTTAGAATCTATGGTAAAAGTTATTTAAATTGTTGATGTTTGCCTGATGTGGGAATTGTGGTGAAGTGTGAAAAATCATATCACTTCTAATTCGTTTTTTAGTGTGTTATGTAACCAACATATGTCAGTCTTAAATTTAATATCCTAAATAGAGTTACATTTATACATTATTAGAACTTTTGGTTTGCTTCACTTTACTGTGGTGTACCCGTATTCAGACATTTTTTGAGGGATTTCTTTTTATGACTTGCTTAACCCATTGATGTCATACTCTATCTTGAGTTCAAATTGAAGTTTAGACTTGCATTTTACAAAAAACATTGGTTGCCTTATGAAAAATTGGTGGCTAGTTAACTTATTATTCTGATTATATTAAATGTTGTCACTTGTTTTTGATATTGTATTTCATATAAATATTTGAATAATTTTGTATTATTATTCTTTATTACTATGATTATATTATCTTATCAGTATTTGTAATAATAATATTGATAATAATTGTAATATTATTATTATTAATAATATATTTCATTATTTTTACTAAAAAAAAGCCATGGAAAAAATATATAAGGTTTTTGTTTAGTTTGAATTGTTTTTTATTGTTAATAAACACATCCTGACAATAAATCAAATAATATTTATTCAGACACATCTTCATTAGAAATAGTGTCTTCAAATATTTCATCTTTGTCTCTAACATTATCATTGTCATCTTCATCTTCTAGAAGAATATCTCATATATTCAAAGTAGTTTGATCACTTCACACCATACTAGCTTTAACACTTCATCCTTGTACATTTTTCCTTAACATTCAAAATAAAAATTAGTGCAATTTTTTCTGTTGCATTTTGCCCCATAAAAATGACAAGAATTATAAGTATTTTTTGATTAAGTTCTCTGAAGTATAATGGAATTAAATAAGCATGGAATACAATAAAAATTTTAGACTTTTTTAAAAATGTTTGTTATTTCCCTTATCACTAGCATTGTGATTGCACTGGAGTAATGCATAAAACTAATAAAGCTGCGCTTAAAAAAAAAAAAAAAATGTTTAAACTGAAATCATAGAGTTTTCCTTTTTTAAAAGATAAATCTTTTTAATAATTTTTTTTTTTTAGGAATTCAATGCAAAATGCTTCTGAAATATTTGATATCTGGCAGTATTATTGTTTTTACAAGCTATACATTAATGAGATGTACTCCTGTATGGTATCAATTTTATTTTTGTTTTCAATGTTATGGAATGAATTTAACTGTGCAAAGGACTTGTTGAAGTTCTTCATTTTTTGGCAAGATATCGAATGGCTGATTTTGTGTTTTTATAATAAAAAGATGCTGTGTAGTCACATCTAGTGATAGGCAGACAAAACCTTACACAAATTTTCTCCAAGTATTTGAGATAGCTCTGTACAATTTATGCATTTTAGATCATCTTTTATAGTTGAAATTTTTTTTAACTAAATTTTCATGCCTGGAAACTTGTGAATATTTCCCAAGCTAATTGTCAAAGTATCTGCATCTGATGCTTTAACTAGAACGTCAGAGTCTAATTTAAAGGCACCGTGGATCAAATAATTAAAAAAATTTGCGATTTTTAGTTTTTTGTTCTAAAATGTAGTTTAAAATTTCCTCTTTCCATTTCTGTGTGAATCACCCATCTGTGTTGTTTATAAAAGGTTTTAAATTTTTTGGTAAATACATGTTTTTCATTTTATCACAAAGTGTTGACTTTCAGCAGTTTTTATTTATTTTATTGTTTTTCCTGCTGATTATATTTATGTTTTACTACTATATTTGTTTTTATAGTTTGTAACATTGTTTCTCATTAAGTTTATAACATAACTTTATTGAGTTGTGTAATATTCTGTTGCAGTAATCTTGTTTATGTTTTTATAGAAGTGTGTGCTGTTGCGGATATTATTTACTATCAGAGTAGATTGTTATTATTATTCTTTATAATGTAAATAATTGTATTTTTAGTCTAATATGCCTAGACTGAACATTGGTTTTAAAGAAATGAACAGATGGGTTCAATTACAAGACCCCCCAACAATCAAAAACATTTCCCTTGTTGTCTTTCTAACAAACATAAAATGTTGAAGTCTGCAGAAAAATTACAAAATTGTTTTGATTGTTATGAAAATGTATCCAGTGATTTGCAATATGTAATTGTTTATCTCAGCGAATTAATGTTGTTATTGAAAAAGATTGCTGCATGCATAGTATGTAAACATAACTTATCCTACGTGAAACAAGACATTGGTCTTGCTGCAAAAATAATTTTTAATTTATCGTCCTTCTGAAGCTAGAGCTGAGTTTTTTAATTGCAAACATATATTTGTTGAAGCGAATGAAGCTGAAAAGAGATTTCTCGGTTTAAATCTTAGATTAGTGCAAGGTTTGCAAGCAGTTGGAAAAGGTTTGGCAGCAGAGCAGTTCTCTGCTGCCAAATGTATTTGCAGAATACTGAATCTTCCACCACCTCCTGAATGGTATCATCAGCATGAATTTGCCTTAGGTTCTGTAATCAGAAATTGTGCAGGTCATCAATGAAGAATTTTGTACAAGAAGTTTTTAACAAATTTGACCGATATTTGCAGTAGTTTTATTGAAAGAAAATTACTCTAGTGCAAGTGGTAGAATGGAAGTGACAAGCGCACTAGAGATACTTCACTGCTTGGAGAAGCTTTGCAATGTGAAATACGACAAGTATTTGGGCAGTGGTGATTCTTCTGCCTTTCAGACAGTTGCCGATTCCTTTCCCTATGGTCCTGATATTACAATTGAAAAACTAGATTGTGTTAGGCACAATCAAAAGCAGACAGACACCTGATTAAGAGCATAACACCCCAGAAGAAAAAAATCTTATGATGGAAAACTTATTGGTGGAAAGTATAGACTTACAGATGCTGTAATATTAATATTGTAGTTATAATATGGCTTAGCAATCAGGTGAAATACTTTTAGTGTTGCCACTATGAGGCAGGTAATTTAGGCTGAGTTTTATCATGTACATTCCAGTAATGAAGAACACATACATCAACTTTGTTGTTATCCCATGATACCTAGTAGTGAATATGGGGATGGTGAAAAAGGAAAAAAAAACCACAATCAGCACCTCCATTTTAATAAAATAATCATAGAAATTAAGCCAATTTTAAAGGATTTATCTGATAGTGTATTGCTGGAAAAATGTTTATCTGGCAAAACCCAAAATTTTAATGAATTTGTATTAATTTCTTTTTTTTCTGTTTTTGTTAGCTTTGCTTATTCTAAAACTATGATGGTGACTGCATTTAGTTTTACATTTTTAATTGTTTGTAAATTAAGTTTGAAATTGTATTCTGAACTATTGTTAAATGAGAATAGTGTAAAAAATATATAATTTAATTTTTTATTTACAGGTTGTTTTAATTTGGACCCAAATAGAGTTTTAGATGTTTTATTAGATTCATTTGAGAACCGTCCTGAATTAGCAGATTTCTTTGTACCTTTAATTAGATCATATATGTCTGATCCAAAAATTTTGTCAGAAGTACTGGGTTTTAAATATTCTTTTTATCAGAATGGTCCTGATCGTACGCCAAAATCATTATATGTTGTTACAGCTTTAATGCTACAGCATGGTGTTATATCACTCGATGATATATATTGTTGGGTAAGTTTGTTGAATTATTTTTTCTTATTAATTTTTACTTCCTGTACAAAGTAAAGTAACTATTGCAATCATGAAAAATTTAGATTTTCAGATTTTAACAGAAATATCCATTTTGGCCATCGCTGAATCCGTTTGACTACTTTCAGTGTGATGTCTGTATATACCTATGTATGTCTGTACATACATAAGTATACATACATAAATAAAAAATGATTAGCTGTAGAATGTTGAAATTTTTTATTTAGGATTGTTGAAACATCTAGTTGTGCACCTCCCTTTTTGATTGCAATCGACTGGGCTGAAAATGTGTATACAGTCAGAGCTCTTAATGAAGCTGGTTTTAGCTTTGAAACATTTGGATTTTGGACTTTTTCTTAACTGTAGCAATAAGCGCTCATTGAAAGCTTTTCAACGATATATCATAAGTGGTACTTATTTTCATTGGTTCCAGGGTAAATAACCAAATAAAATTTTAATTACTATTTAGATCTTACAAGGTACATCATTTAAATCAGATTATCATATAAATATTTTTTTTTTTAAATTTAAATATATTATTGATTTAAAATAATTTTTAACCTCTTGATTGTAAAAAAAATTTAACAATGAATAATAATTCGATAATAAAATATTAGTGAAATAAAATTTTATGCACTTTTCATTTTAATTAAAACATTTTTACAGTCAGAAGTTAATAATTATTAATAAGTCAGTGTAATTAAATTTAAAAAAAAATAAAGAAAAATATATGTGTAAGAGATTGTTTTTGAACCAATGTGTGCAGCATGGCTACGTATCTACATGTTCTTTATGTAACACCACATATATGCTTAAGCAACATGAAGCAAAAATAATAAACAATCTAATGGACATCTTTAGGGCCATTTTTCTTTACTATAATTGAATATCTTTGTTAGTATTTTGTGATGAAGACATGTAAACAGTGTCACACAAAGAAGCCTGTAGCTTTTCTTTGTTAGCAAGATGTGAGACCTACTAAAAATTTACAAACTAGTAACAGGTATTATAAATTCAGAATAAATATACAAATTAAAAAGCTCTATAATACCATACTCGTTTTAAATCCAATAAAAACGTGTTAAAAATGTAAACTAAAAATTGAGTGACCTTTTCGTTTTTATTTTTGTTGAATCTATATATATAAATATAATATACATGAAGTGATGATAAAATGTGATATGTGTGAATTGGTAACATTTAATTTGGTTCTCCATTTCTTCTGTAAAAATACGTAATTTTTTTTATTTATGCATTTATTTCAGCCCACTTGATAATAAATATTGCTATAAAATTTAGTAACCTTTTGTTTTGTTTCATTTTGTCTATAGTTATATCATAATATTTAAAAAAAAAAACATAATATTAGATAGAAAATAAGACTTATATTTATTTAAAGAGCAATATAGGGACTTTTACTCTATCCTAATATTTCAGGTAAGATTGTGCAATTAGTAATTATATAAATATTTGATGTTAATAAAAACTAATATTTTAACAATTTTGTAGTAACTGCCCACTTTATTAATGAATTGGAGAATCGTATCTCACTTTCAAATGAAGTGCAACAAAAAATTTGTATTTGTATGAAAGAACATCAAAATAAATGAAGTGAGGATGCTTCTTTCAGGGTTGACCTCCCATTAGGTTGGTTAAGTTGTTAGCACTAAAATACCTTTAAGCTCTAGGCAACTTTACCAATGAGAATTAAACGTATGCGCAGCCCCCTTATCAAGTAGGTCTGTGCTAAGCAAAAAAGGGATGCATTTTAATGTGACCAATAATTTGAATCGCAAAACAAAAACATGTGCTTATAGCACAAAAAATATTTCTTGGGTCACTATTAAATTTTGAATTTAATTAAATACATGTAGTACCATTGAAAGAACCACATAGGTATTTAGCCCAAAATTTAAAAAAATTTTAAGTTACTCGCATTATTTAAAATTTACTAAATAAAATTAATGGTCAAATATGTCTGAGAACAATATCCAGCGAAGATCTAAGGCAAATCAAAGATATTATTTTAACAAATATAAGTTTTTAACATCATCAGGCCTTTTAATATATTTATTTCTGTTTGAGAAGCACTGTCCTATAACATGACCTAGAGTTTCGATAGCATCATTTTCTACATTTAACAATACTTTTGGGCAGTAAAGCCCGTGCATGTGCAACTCTAGTCCCAAATGTGTCAGTTCGAAGTTTTAAAGCACTTATAAATCTAGAATCTGTTAAGAGATCATCTTCATAAAGCTAACAATTACCAATTTGATTATTCTTAAAATGATTTATACCTCGTCCCATCACAGAAAACTGCTTCCATGACTTCAAGCTTAAATTTTGTCTTTAGCTGATCAATTTCACCAACTAACGGTGGCCAACTAATATTTTGCTTAGCGAGCTCCATTTTAAGCTTATCTGCTTGCTGTAGAGCTCTTACTCATTAGTAAGAGCTCTATTACATTTAATACTGGACGAAAGGATGTTGATTTTTCATAAGTTTAGATTTAGCCTTCCATCCTGAGATCTTAATAACATTGCGCAATCTAGGTAAACCTAGACCACCATCTAACTTACGGGTATAAAATAACCCAAAAATAAATAAATAATTAATGAAATTAAAATAAATAATTAAATAAATTAATAATAATTAATAGGTATACAAGGAAGTCATGTAGTGTCCGTATTAGATTTTTTATTAAAAAGTATTTTTGTATACAGCTTTAGGATCTAGCAACATAAAGATTCAGTTCTTTATCAGTAGATTATTATGTTACTTTTTCATTCTGTTTTGTCATAACTTTTTTTTTAAAAACTATGATAACTAAAATACTGATTTCGAAGTCGAGAGTTCTAAGGTTCAACTCCTTGTAAAGATAAATTTTTTTATACGGATTTGAATACTAGATCGTGGATACCGGTGTTCTTTGGTGGTTGGGTTTCAATTAACCACACTCTTCCCAGGAGTGGTCGACCTGAGATTATACAAGACTACAATTCATTCGCATTCATACACATCATTCTCATTCATCCTCTGAAGTAATACCTTACGGTAGTTGTGGAGGCTAAACAGATAAAGAGAGTATAATTTGTAACAAATTATCTTTTATCAATAAAATATTTTTTCTTATTTAAGTTAAAAAAAAATGGATGTCAGTTTTTTTCCTGCTGAAAGTTTAAATAACATTATTTAAAGCATATGATTTTTTTATTTTGTCATAAAATTTGTTTATGCCACCTTTTTTTTTAAGTGGTTTAAATTAAGCTAAATTATATTATAAGTTGTAATGTGATTTAATGATGAATTCATTGTCTGTAAATATTTTGATGATTCTTGAAATTCATTCCACAGCGTTCTGAAAATCACATAATAATTTTCTTTATTTGTTTGTTTCTAATGTATGGAAAACAATTCAAAAATAACTTGAAAAATAGAAAGAGAATTGTTTGAATGAAACAAAAAAAAAATATGAGTTTATATCTCATCAGCTGTAAAAGATTTTTATTTTTATGTATATAGCTGTACATTTCTCTTTGTGGTGAACAGTTTTCCATTCTCATTTTGTTAGTGAAGAATGATGGCAGTTTTTTCCTTGATCCACAACCTCACTGTGTGCATCACTTCAACATTTTTGGAGAAATAATTTTTAAAAAAAGTTCATTTTTGAAATTTGGTCGAAATGGAAATCACATGACACCAAATTCAATGAATACAAAGGGTGCGGAATAGGTTAGAATTTTAGCTTTTAAACATGGTTCAGTGATAGCATACAATGTGTGTCGCTGAACATTATCATGTTACATGACTGCTGGTTGTTTGATGCACTTTCTGTTATTTGCAGTAACTGTTGGACTACTGTGAGATTCATCCCTAGTATTTATTTTACTTGTTCATGATGTACATAATTTTGTTGCTTACCAATTAACTAACAATAGTTTAATTAAGTTTCATCACCGAAAACGATTTTTAAATGATGATGAAATGTTATTAAGATTTACTTTTCAGTTGTTAAAAATTCAATTTCTGCATGCTATTTTAAATGTATCGGTATTGGCAATAGCGTAGGCAAACTCTACTCTATGGGAGTGGCTGTTGACAAATAATGAATGAATGTAATTCAGTAATACTTGTAATCTTTGAAGTGAAAGGAACTTCATGCTCCACTCTTTACAGTGTTTTGTTCTTCTGTTATGTATATGTAAGTTACTTATAACCTATCCTTGATAATTGAATTCTGTTAGTATTTAAATTAGTAAAATTTGTAATATTTAAATTTTTTAAAGTTTAAAATTTTTTAGTATTTAATTTATTACTTTAAATACTAAAAAATTTTAAACTTTAAAAAATTTAAATATTACAAATACAGTATTTAAATTAATAAATTAAATACTGTTAGTATTTAGTATAATTATATATCAAATTATAATTATATTGTATAATATCAAAAAATAATTTTTTTTTTTGTTATTGATTTGTAGTTAACTCCTGATGATAAAGTTATATGCAAAGATTGGGATAAAGAGATGAAAGAAGCTAAAGAATATGTTAGAAAATTAAATGTTGTTTCAATAAAAGAGAAAGAAAAAGAAGAGCAACCTGAAGAAAAGGAAGATGAAATTGAGAAAGTGTGTTTATTTTTTAATTATATAAATCTTTTTTTGTAAACTCCATTTTATGTGTGTGTGTGTGTGTGTGTGCATGTGTGTGTGTGTGCGCGCGCATGCGTGTACGTATGTGTGTATTGGTGTGTGTTGTGCAAATTAATGTGAGCAGGAAGAATATTTTCATTAAATTTTATTAACTTTTTTTTCTGTTTGAAACAATTATATCCATATTTATAATTTAAATATATATATATATATATATATTATAAATGTCACTTAACTTGAAAACTAAGAAATAAAATGATGTTGCTCAACTTCACATCAGTTGACATAAACTTAATAATTAATAATTTATAGATAAAAAGGAGGAAAAGAGCAGAAATGAAAATTCCTTCTTGCTTACATTAATCTGCTTTAGGCTAATATATATTTATATATTAACAATACTTAAACTTTTATTTAATTTAGATATTATTTATATACGTTGTAAATATGCATTAAGGTTTATTCAGATTGAAATTAAATGTGTAGGTGTGATTTGCACACAATACTGAAAGAAGTGAAATTATTACACTTTCACTATTATCTACTACCAATTTGTTGGATGAAAAAGTGTTCCATCATATAATACTGAATCGTTTTAGTTATAATGTAGGGGATTATTATTTATAATTTTGGTATAAAAATTTAAGAAATGAAAACTGATTCTTTCTGTGCTTAAATATTAAGTAAAAGTGGTAGTTTATATTGTTTCAAGTTTTAAGTATTTTTTTCTGATATAAACCTCTCTTATAATCTCTTTTTATCAAGGATTATAAGTTTTGAAAAAAAAATCAAGAAAATAATGTAAGTCTTATAAAGTTTTCCTTTTAATTTCTTTTTTTTTATTTCTTTTTCTTTATTTATTTTAACAGGAATTATGTAATAACTTAAATTTTTTTTTATTTAAGAAATTATTCATTAACACACTAAGTTACAATACCACTTGTGTTGATTTTTTTTTTTTTTAATTTCAAATGGTGTTAATGTTCATATTCAATTTAATAAAGTGCAGTATTTGCTGTTTGTTTCAAGTCTTGATCTATTATATTATATATTCAATGGTGTTAATGGTTTTGATTTTTTAATGCCAGTATAAATAAATAAAAGAGGATTTACATGTAAAAGAGATAAAATGAAAAATTCTACACAGGGATTTTTAAAATTTTTAATTCACTATGTAAGCTCAAAGCTTGTGCTGTAGGAATATGAAATGAAAATATATAAGTATTAATTAAATACCATGCCTTATCAGGATTTGAACCAGTGACTTCCAAATGAAAGAATGCTACCTCTCAACCACATATATTGAATCCTGATACATATTGTAATATATGGTTACTGATAATTTTTGTAGTTTGATGATGATTCTGTGTTCTGATGTCATAATTTTGATGACGTTTCAGTAATTTTCATTCCACAGCGTTCTGAAAACTATAATTTCCTTTTTTATGTACAGATTCTAATATAATGCAAAATGCTTGTGCATTTTGAAACAAGCATGCAATATAAGCTCAAAGCTTGTGCTGTAGGAATATGAAATGGAAATATATAAGCATTAATTAAATACCATGCCTTATCAGGATTTGAACCAGTAATTTCCAAATGAAAGAGTGCTACCTCTCAACCATAGATATCAGATCCTGATACATATTGTAATTTATGGTTACTGATAATTTTTGTAGTTTGATGATGATTCTGTGTTCTGATGTCATATTTTTGATGACGTTTCAGTAATTTTCATTCCACAGCGTTCTGAAAACTATAATTTCCTTTTTTTGTGTGCAGATTCTAATATAATACAAAATGTTTGTGCATTTTGAAACAAGCTTGTAATATAATGCAATATTAGCTCAAAACTTGTGCTGTAGGTGTTAACACATTTGTGTTAAGTTTGATTTTCGGTTTTATTATTTGTTTAATTTTTATGGTTATTTCCTCTCCCTGTTAAAAGCTTTTCGTTGGGTCCCTTACTTAGTGTTATGAAATGTTACACATCCTATTTCGCAACTATTCAAGCTAATTTTGCCACTCTGTATTTTTCCATGACCCTCCTTCATCTGTTCCCATGCTTGCACTGTATTGCGCGTGTTACAAGGTTTCGTTTTTTTCTTTCTTTCGTTTTGGTTCTCAGTCGACGTTCAACTTCGTAGAGGATGGGACATTCGTCGACTCCTGGGTTCGCCAGCAGCTTTCTTTGTTCACATTCTTAATTCTTATTCTCAACAATGTCTACAAGTGCATTAGTTCATTCAAATTTATTTAAGTTTATTTATGTTGTTTGGGACCAGCTCGCTAAGTAAGTAATCATTCAATTGTTAATTTCTCTTCATGTTGAATAAGTTTCTA
>JAAAKQ030254433.1:0-10867 GCA_010016005.3 Zanna intricata | reverse complement strand
TTCTCCTAAATCTTTTTTACTTTCTGCTAGAATTACTATATCGTCAGCAAATCGTAGCATCTTTATCTTTTCACATTGCTCCGTTACTCTGGTGCTAAATTGTTCTTTAACTTCATTAACTGCTAGTTCTAAAGATTAAAAAGTAACGGGGATAGGGAACATCCTTGTCGAATTCCCTTTTTTATTACAGCTTTTTTTGAATGTTCTTCAATTATTACTGTTGCAGTTTGGTTCCTGTAAATATTAGCAATTATTCTTCTTTGGCACTCATATTCTTCTTTGATTGATCTGTCTGTATTGCATTCATATCCAGAAAACTGAGAAGTGTGTGTGTGTGTTCCATCAGAACGTGAAATTAATGTTTGAAGGATGTAAATTAAATTAACAAAAGAATGCGCAGCAGTGATTTCACTTCTTATAAACACTGTGTGGCACAAATTATTTGTAATCCATCTGAAGAAATTTATTAGTTTGATGAGTGTAAGAATTGTCCAGATTCTGACAATTTTAAAAACATCCTAGATTCAATATTTGTTGAAAATTCTGTGAACAAAATAACTTTTAAGCAATGCATGTTAATTGATCGATGAAGGTTAATAAATTAGAGAAAATGTTATTGAGATGTTTATTAAAATATTAATTCTCATTCGCTATTCATTCATTGCTTCTCAGCAGTCAAACTTCTTAAAAACTTTAAATACGTAATTGAACCCAGAATCTTTATTGCATTAAGTGACTTTGCTGAAAATTATTCATTTGGGCTACAAGATAAGCTGAAGGGTTTCACTGGAATAATCAATAGGCTGCAATTCATCCTTTCTCTATTGATTTTAAAAGCCAAGAATTTGCAGATACTTTAAATGATATGGTACTTTAAAAGAAAAATATAGTATTGGGAATAAACTAATTTAGTTCTTACACAGCTCAGCAACACAATATAAAAATTTTATGAATTTAACATATCATAGGAAGACTTTGGTGCCGAGGTGGAATGGCACTTCTTTACCACATCACATGGCAAGACTGCATGTTATGTATGGCCTTGGTGATTCTCTTAAAGATTAGCATCAAAAGTAATTTTACAAAGCCCATACCAAATCAAATAACAGTCACTCAAATTTATGATTGGGATTGGTCAAATATTAAAAATATGAATTTCATATTTTTTTTCAAATGAAGAATATCAGAAAAAGAAGTACATCTCATTTAGTAAAAGCGGTAGTGCATCTCAGATACTCAAAAGTTGCATGCTTTCATACCATCAGCCAAGGATATCTTAAAATAAAAAATGAACAACTTGAAAGAGTTTTGCATGAAACAAATTAATTTTTCTGAAATTCAAATATAAAAAGTTTTCTCATTTGCATTTATAATGGTGATTGGCAGCGGGCTTGTGTTATATACAAAGAGTTTACAGAAGTAATGAAAGTAAGTTTTCTTCACCTTCAAGGTTTCCATCTTATGTTTTTCCAGCACAGTAATATTCTATTACCTCAACAGGAAGTGCTAATGAATGTTAATCTAAAAACTGCTACGAGATGTACATTGCAGTAAGAGAATGATTCGTAAATAACCAACATGATATCAGACTTCCTCACAATAATCTATTTAATGAAATAAAAACCCTTATTACACTTAACAAAATCTATACAAATAATTTAAACTTGTACACAGTTAAAACAGCTGCTCGGAACTAACTACAATACATACTGAGCCCATCATCCGTTCCCCTCGTCTTTCTTATATACTGTCTGTTGTACTTCTAGAAAACACTAGAAAAATCTATTTGCTTCTATTACTAATTTCTGCTCCATTTGTAAATACAATTTATTCCGAACAAAATAAGTAATTACATTAATTATAAAACTAAACTTTGTCAATGCAAATTGCCTGACAAAAATTTATTCTTCTGTAAAAATATTAATACAAACAAAGATACAACCTTACTGCTTCTAGTAGGTTCTATAACTTTCCGCCAGATTCGAAAGGACATGATTTTACACAACAAAGACTGAACTACTTTATATTATTAATATAAAAATTTAAGAATGTTTATCACTTTAATTAATTACATATTTATGTTGTGGACTTTAATATATATGGGAAATTATAATAATTTTGATAAAAACCTTTGTACTACAACAACATATACATTATTAGAAAAGGAAACTAATGAGGCAAATGCAAAACTGGCACCAAAATACTTTAAATAAGCACATAAACATTCTTTTAAAATTGAATGTAATACTAATGTTATTGGTATAATTTTTAAGTAGCAATAATTGAAAGCCAATGTAAATATTAGATTACATTTATTAAATCATTAGTATAAAAAATATTTTTATTAAGCAACATCACTTTGAAAAATTATTCTGTATATTAGCATTAATGAGTACATAAGTGCTGTTGATGTATTTTATCAGACTATTTTTAAAATGAATACAAATTAAATATTTAAAGTAACAGCTACTGGATTGAAATGATCAATTTAAGAATGTATAAAACTTTAATTTGAATTTGTTGATACTTTTTGTATATTTAGATTTTAAGACTATTAAAATGCTCAAATCAACGAGTTTTTTTATCATTTAAATGAGGTTTATTGTTTTACTTAAAATTATTAACTTAATTTCACTTTTAAGCATAAAGTGTAATGATTTTCAACCTCATTTTTATTTAATTAACATTCATTGTAGTCCTGTTATAAGACTAATTACAAATTTAAAAAAATAAATAAATTTGCTAAAACATTGATACATGTTTTTTATTTTATATCTCTTGATCCCAAAACAGTCCTAGTTTTAAATTTTCCTATTTGCTTTGTGGTATAATGATAAATAACATTTATTTTTTATTAAAAAAATTGAACACCTCTTTTCTAAAATTCAAGGTCCAAAGGTCGTGACCCTGAAATCAAAATTCATGTAAACATAGGCTTGTTTATCATATGAAAGAGCATGAAATTAGGTTTAAAATGAAACCAAGTTTATCATCGACCTTAATAAATAACAAAGTTATGTTGACCTAACATTACTGCTGCAAGTCAAAATTTGTCATTTTCTAGCAAATTTGAAGGGCTGTAAAAACAAAACTGTTTATGATAGAGGTCTCAGATTCACTATTATCTCATAACTATGTCAACAGTTAATTCATACCAGATTTCATGAAAATCCCAGTTGTCAGATTGTGGGTCTTTTTGATTAACACAGAATTAATACATGATACCACTAAGGTATTTTTATCTGTGTTTTGATTCTTATGCAGACATGGTGTGGTGTTTGAGAGTAGTGTCGGAGAATATTGCCTTGATTGCTAAAGAAATATGTCCTGACTGATTATATTTGTCATAAGTTAATTGGTGAGAGAGATGTTTATTTTCTTTTTGTTTTTTACTTTTTCCTTAGTAGACAGTGTTAATTTCTAAATGTAAAAGCTCATATTTCTTTTGAGAGGACATGGGGCTTTCTTAAGTTTTATATACCATTCTACTGCTGTACTGTATTTATTTATTTCTTGAAAAATTTAAGTAAGACAGCAATGCTTTTTCCTTTTTGGAAAACTTAGACACCTGTGTTTTTATTGAATTAGTTTCATTCAATATCCATTCACTTTAAATATTTAGTTTTAATTTTAATATTAACTTAGTTTTTATTTTAATATTCACTTTTAATTTTAGTTTAAATATTATATTTTTTTTGTTTCAGGTATACTTTTTCCCATATATTTGGACCTGAAACTTCACAAAGAGAGGTATTCAGAGTTTGTGCTCTTGATGTAATAAAAAACTTTCTCAGTGGACATAGTGGTGTTTTATTTACTTATGGCTCATCTAGTGCTGGAAAAACATATACTGCTCAAGGTTTGTTAAATATTGACTTGTTAAATTGTAGATATTTATGCAAACGTTACATTTGTATCTGGTGTTTAAACTAATCATGCTTTTTGTTTTAAGATTTTTTATATGTATTTTCTGGTGTGTTATAATAGTAATAAATGTGATATTAGTAGTTTGTGTCAGTTTCAACATATTAAAAAAAGGGATGAAGTTGTTAAAGATGAATATAAAATTATATATGTTAAAGTTAGCTCAGGAACTTTATTAGATCAATTTTATTTGATATTAAAGGTTATTCATCCATTATTTCTACAGTTAATAAATAATGTCTAATTAATGAGATTAACAAATCTTTTATTGTCATCTTGATCAGTGACTTGAATAAAAATAATCGAGTGCATAATTGTAACATGCTTAATATAAACAAATCAAAAATTAAAAAGTCATTAATAAGAACTAAAAAGGCTAAAATAAAAAGTTTCTGTTTACAGAATAGTATATTGATGATTTACACGTAAATATTACAGGATGAATAGGTCTATATATTATGGTAAGCTTTTTCTTAAATTGTATAAGAAAAATGTTAGTTCCAGAAATGTAGTTTTCAGTCTTCCTGCCCTTAAATAGAAGTTTCTAGAGTTAATTGAAGTTTTTCTTAATTTTTTTTTTTTTAATTTTAAACCAAGCAACTTAATTATTAAACCAAGCAGTAATACCTCATTATTCATTTGCATTTTCATAAAACAAATTTGATGAATGTTAATAGAGTGAGTGAGTGGCTGAATGCTGAAATGTTTCCAAAACAGAAAAATAATTAATCTGAAGAAATAATTTGTATTGATTTCCTCCTTTCTATGAAAAATACTGATCATCGTAAAATCTGTGAATGCTATTGTCAGTTCACTAAATATGAAATCTTATATTTCTAGTATAAAGTGTGACATAAACCCTTGATTATTTATCATGATTTATGATCTGAGCATTACTATTTAAAAATGCCATAATCTTGTTTTTCTCATTGAAACTGTGCAGTTTTAATCTTCAGCAATCTTAGAATAGTTGCACAAAAATAACTGGAGATTATTTTCATATTTACCTTAGAGAAGCTAGATCATTAGCAAATAGAAGGTAATTAAATAAGATTTAAATAGGTAAAACCGGCCTCCGTGGTGCAAGTGATATTGTCTTGGGCTTTCATCTGGAGGTCCTGGGTTCAAATCCTGGTCAGACTTGGCATATTTTATATGCTACAATTTCATCTCCCATACATAAGCTCCAAGTTTATATGGCGATGTCATCAAGAAAAAAAAATTTCTGCTTTCTGAGCTCATTGTAATAGGGAAAGTAATGAAAAAAGTTCATGTAACAGAATAATTAGTTAGTGAGTTATGGCTAGCAAAAAGTTTTGCCCTGATTGCTGGACAAATAGTGAAATAAAATCACACTGAAATTCTAGGAATCCAAATTAAGGAGGTAAACTTGATGGCTTCTTATGGTTTTTGATCTCACAAATTTAATAGAACAGGTTTCAGACTATATTTTCAGTAGTTTTCATAATATCTGACTTGTAACACAAAAATTTGTTGTCTAAAAACACTTTTTTATGTTCATATTACAAAACTCTTGATGAATGACTAATAAATACATAACTTTATTATCAAAACTTGTAGAAAATTTAATTCTGAGAAAATTGAAATAAAATAGACCTATAATAAATAAATATAAGTTCAAGAAATTTGATTTCATTTACTAACACTTACTATATGAAAACGAAGGGATTACATGTACAAAGAAAACTTTATTTTTTACAAAGTGCAATGATACAAAAGAAAGTGTTGTATAAAAATAAAATAAAAAAATTAATAAAATAAAAAAAATCTTGTTTCTTGTTATTCAAACAATAAAATTTACATATCTTTCCCAAATTCACTGTCAGATTGAAAATTTTAGTAATTATGATTTAATTAGGTAGCACAGAAATAAATGTATTGATTTTACAACAATGTAAAAAGTTATTTTATGTCATGTCATCAGTGCATTGCATGTTCTGCATTACTGCTGCGAATTGTTGTCAATACAACAATGGTGGTGGTAGTTTAATTAAGAGTGTGTATGTGTGCATATATGTCTTTGTTTTTATTGGTGTCATACTGCTGCAATGCCTTTGTTATTTATGACTGAAGAATATGACATTTATTTTAGAGGTATGTGATGAAATGCAACTGCTGCTGCAGAATATCAAAGACGTTTTCCTAACCACAGAGTTCCAAATCCTAAAAACAATTATTGGAACATTCCACTGCTACTAGAAATAGGTACACTTTCCAGCATTATATTCACCACAACTGAACTTCTGCTGATGTTGATGAAAGCATTATCAAGGCTACTCAACACAGTCTGCGTGTAGCACACAATGCTTTTTCACAGCAGTTCAGAATTTCCCAGTTTATGATATGGAGCACACTTTGTAACAAAATCAGTATTATTTTCCCATAATCAGGGAGTACAAAATCTTCAACCAACAGATTCTCCTCTTCGTTTGCAATATTGCAACTGATTGAATATGAATATGATTGCACAGATTAATTTTATTTACTGACCAGGCCCGGTTTACTTGGGATACCATCATTAACCTTTGAATACTTGGGCAGAAGTTAATCCATACACGATAATAGAATGTAATTTCTATTACCGCTTTAATGTCAATGTGGTGTAGTCTTAATTTATTATCAGCTAATTTGACTATTCATTTTCCCATGATGTCTCTACATTCACTTGGAATTCTTTAAGGAATAATTGCTGCTGCCTTTTGATGTTCTACTAGCATCAAGATACAGTGTGTACTTTCAGCACTGAAAGTTGGGAAGCACACCTTGCTTCCCAACTTCTCACGTGCCATGTTAGCATACTTAAATGAGCAATTTCCAGAGCAATGAATTGGCCGTGGTGGTCTACACTCCTGGATACCAAGATCACCTGATCTAATACCATGTGTGGTTGGATGGAAAGTATTGTGTACAAGAGAAAAGTTCATGTGTATGAAGAGATTGGTTGCACATATTACAGATGTTAGCACATAAGAAAAGTTGTGGAGAATTTCAGAAAGCAGCACTAGCAATCCGAAAGTATTTATCCAAATGTATTGAAGTAGAATCACAGATTTTTGAAATTCTACTTATTAAAAAATTACTTATTATAAAAATACTTAAAAAAATATTTAAAAGAAGTATTAAAAAATACTTATTAAAAAAATATCAATTATATTTTATTTTTTGTAAATTGTATTAATTATATGCAAACTTCAGTTTCTGTAGTTAACATTTGAACGTTTTTATACTGTAAGTGTTAGTAATAAATCAAATTTCTTGAATTTTTATTTATTTTTTATTGGGTTATTCTAAATCGGTTTTTTCAGAATTAAATTCTCTAGAAATTTTGATAACAATTGTATACATTTATTAGTCTATTAACAAATTTGTTTTATTACAAATATAAAAAAAATGTGTTTTTTGACAATAAATTTTTGTGTTTTACATCAGATGTTATTGAAAACTACTAGAGATATGGTTCTGGAACTTGTTTAATCAATTTTTCAGGTCAAAAATCATACGTACTATTAAGTTTACACTTTAAAGTGGGCTCCTAAACTTCAGTGTAATTATTTCACTTTTTTCCCTGGAATCAGGGGTAAATCTTTTGCTAGCTGTAATTTGCTAACAGAGCATTTCTTGACTCATGTTTATGTGAACAGTTTTTATTATTTTTGTTACTAATAGAATGGGCTGGTAACATTACATAAATCATTTTATACATGTAGAAGATGCCAGATTTACTTGTGTGTCAGTACAACAAAAATACACTGTTGTAGTTAAAATGCATCTTTTTTTATATTTACTTTTGGGCAATGTACTTTTCTCTTTATCTGCTTAGGATTTATCTGTCCATTCCAACAAATTTCCAGTAGCATCATAACTTGAATTTATAAAATTAGAATTGGTTGGGTGGGATTGCTTATTGCTTGGAATTATTGAATAAAAATTAATCAGAACAAAAAAAGAGATATGCTGCTTGAGGAAATCTTACTTTCAGCTTATCCTTAATGAGGCAATACAGTTCCTAATCAAGACATCTCCAATTTCATTAGTATCATTCTATCTTTTTCATACTTTTAAAGGCCAAGGTAGTTTATAAAAATCATGATCTTGCTGGTTTTTATAAAAACAAAATTGTATTGTCCGTATTGAAGAAAAGATCTATTAAATATATTGAATTTCAGTTTTAAAATTAAATAAGAAGTACAATACATTCTAATCATATATTTTGTGGCATTGTTAAACATATATTGAAGAATTGTTGAGAACAAGGAGAACTAAATCTTTTGACAACATGAAATCTTTATTAATTAAATAGGACTAGAGAATTGTTAATATTTAAAAATCTTTTTTACCTGCCTGAATCTGTTTTTATTTATATTTATGAAAATTGATTTCTATTTTCAAGATTTCTTCAAACTTGATTGCACATAATATTTTGTCAGCTAGTAGATAATTGTACAACAATGAACAAAATATTTGAATGATAGAAATATGTTCAAATTGAATGACTAGAGTCCTCTCTCTCTCCTAATTGCAAAATAACATTTAATATGTACAAATTTTTCTTTGTTCAAATTTAGGTTTAGCTTGTTGTAAATACAATTTTTATCTTTTTGTTTCAATCAGGTGTTTGAAATCACTAAATTGATTGTTATTCAAGAAGAATGAATTTACTATGTCAGTTAAATCTCATTTATTACAAAATACAATTGTGTAAATAAGGTGAGCAAGGTGTGTGTAATCTACCTACATATATGAAAGTAGGTATAGTTAGATAAACTGTTGCTTCAAATTAAGATAACAAACAACAGCTCCTTGCTAGTTGGTGTGAAATATTTCTCCATCAGGTTTTTTGTTAACTGGATAACAGAGCTGTTTCTTTATAGAAATTGAATTCTTAACTATTGATCTATTTTGTTTCAGGGCTAAGAAACCAGCCAGGAATTATACCTAGAATGTTAGCAGTTATTTTTAAAACAGTAAGTCAGAACCTGGTTTCAGACGTAGTTATCAAACCAGATAAATCGTATTCAGTATCTAAAATGACTTTTGAAGAATTAAAAAGTCATCTTCACTTGAAAAATACTATACTTAATAGTGATTTGTTTGAGGTAAAAATTAATTCTTTTATTTGTAACATAGATTGTATTGTAACACAGATTTTTAAAACATGAGTACAGTTTTATAAATTAAGTGCAAAATATATACTTGCGACAAGTTATTTATGAGTTTGATGATATAACATTAATGACAAAAGATTTATTTTTGAAACATCTTATTATCAAAAATGTGACTAGTCATAATTTTTCATTTTCAAATATATTTTTAATATTTATTGGTTCTCTTAATTGTTTTTCTAATTGCTCAAATGGCATATCTTTCTCAAAATTTGTAACAATAAATTGCCAGATGCTATGGTTGATTTAATATCTGTAACTTATCCTTAATTGGTAGAGTTTAAGGTAATATTTGTTTTGTTTATATTATAAAAACTTTTTCAGTTATTTGTTTTCTTAGAAAATAACACATATCTGCTCAAAAACATTAATTACCAACTGTCAAAGTAGAATTGGTGTGTTGTGTGTGTGGTAATTAAACTGCTATTATACTATTAGGCTAACTCTGGAAATAAATTATGATCTAACAAAATTATAAAAAGAGTTTATCTAATAATTGCTATAATTTTCTTAATAGATTATTTATGACATATGACTGTTTGTTTAATTGTGTCAGTTGTGTTTATCTGTTGTAGTTATAGTTTTAATAATCTTTTTCTTGGATTATTTGCCTCTCATTTAATTAATATTGATTGATCTTTCTTTTTAATTCTACGCTTAAATCAGTGTATTAGATATTTTATTCAATGATTAAACTTGTTCATTATGTCGACTTTTGGCAGAAAAAACATTGACAGGTAGGTTAAAGACATAAGCTCAAAAATTGAGACTAACTCTAAATATCATAATTGTTAGATCATAGTCTTCACAGACCTTTAGTAACTTGCTAGTTTCTGTCATCAGCTTCAAGAATTACCTCTTACCTCATCCTCCCATCACACCACTCCTTTCATTATGCTCTGGTATGTAAATTTGTTTAATGAACCTTATCAGTTCATTTGCTGTCATTATAGGATTGTATATTTGACCATTTTCATAATGAAAGATTTTATACTTGACCATTTTCATAATGAAATTTTTGTTATTAGTCGCTGTCATTTTCTTCGCTGATTGAAACATTTCTTAAGAAATTGTTTGTTAAATTATTTTGAAATAGATATGGTTCACATTCATATCCTTAGGATTAATTGTTTGTATAGTAGTTCTGTACATTAAAAATTTGGTGTTAGGAATTATTTTTGATTAAAGTATTGTTTGTTGTATAAGTTTTTGTTAGCCTTTAGATTGTATAATTCTCAGATGTTTAAATCAAGTTAATCTCTTAATTGGAAAAAGAAGATAACTTACCAAATGTATATAATACATTACCTATAAATACACGGTAAATACAAGATAACCTGTATTACAAGATAAGTGTATTACACTTAACTGTGTATTTTTTAGTTATTTACTTTTATTTACAGTATTTTTAGTCTGGGTGTAGTCTATTGCTTTTATTTAATTTTCCTTTAAGTAACAGTAATAGTTGTGTGGCCTTTTTTCTTAATTATACAGAGCTTTACTCCTGCTTGTTGTTAATTCTACATCACTGTTTTGTTTTCTAAGCATTCTTAAGTCGCTTTCAGTAATTGGTAATACTATTTATAATTATGACATTGTTATTTGCAAACTTTAACACTAAACCTACCATGTGCGATCAAATGACCGTTTTTGAAATTTCGTTTAAAAATTCTCGTATGCAACGTTACTGTATCACCATGTAGCTTATTGACTTTTCCTATAATATACATACAACCTATTTTTTAATATTCACAACTTTT
>JAAAKQ030254421.1:15771-27967 GCA_010016005.3 Zanna intricata | reverse complement strand
TAACATATGTAATAGCTTATTAAATTATATATACACATTTTTAAAAGTCCATAAAATTTTATTTCACAACTACTGAAATTTTTCATATTTTTTTTTTTTTACAATCACAAGTTAATAATTACTAATAAATCAATATATTTAAATTAAAAAAAAAGGTTAAAAAAAAAGATAAAAAGGAGATGAAGTCTGATTCAAACCGATGTGCCTTCTCTTGTAAGATCCATATATTTCATTAATTAGAATTTTAATTGGCTATAACACTGGAACCAATGAAAATAAGTATTACTTATAAATCATTGAAAAGCTCTCAATGAGAGCTTATTACCACAGCTAAAAAAAAAGTCTAAAATCCAAATTTTTTGGGATTTTTGGGCTTTATTGGATACTTTTGGTACAGTTGATCGCAATGAAACGGGGAGGTACATAACTAGATGTTACAACAGTCGTAAATCTAACATTTCAACATCCTACGGCTAATCGTTTTTGAGTAATGCAAGATACATATGTATGTTATGTACATACATACAGATGTCACACTGAAACTAGTCAAAATGGATTCAGGGATGATCAAAATGGATATTTCCGTGGAAATCTGTACACTGAAATTTTTCGTTATCACAATACTTCCTTTACTTCATAGAAGGAAATAAAGAGACAACAGAAATTTGATAAGACATTTTTTTTTTTTGTAAGCCGAAATATTGTGCAGAGTTAAATAAAAATACTTCTGTTGTTTAGTTTGACAGACAGAGATAATGTTTTTCTTTATTCTTTTTAGCAAAGATTGCATTTTCATAACTATAAATCATAGAAAGTTAAGAGTTCTAATTGTTCAAATGTATTAATAATTACTAATGAAATTTGTTTAAAAATGGAAATGGTTGTAGATACTTTTAAATACTAAATAATATTTTTTTATAAATAGTTTTGGAATATTTTATTCTTTTCAAATTTATTCTGATGACTATTTATTGTAATTCTTTCTCTCTACTTTTAGAAATGGATACAGTTAAATCCATCCTAAACACACCAACATTACATTATCCACAATCTACTTCATTAAAATATTACTTGGTTCTCATTGTTTGCAATTAGTTTGAATTTCTAAAAATTAAAAAAATTATGAAACATAATTTTCAATGTTCTTTAAAAATTTAATTGTTGATTATCAACATGCGTTAATGAAACGATATTGGTAACAATGCGTCTATGTTTTCTGATGTAAATGAAATGTAAATCACCTGTGACACCCAGAATAATGAGAATTTTAAAAAACCTAAAAATTTATTAAAACAAATAATAATTATTAAGATGAAATCATCTTAATTTAATGAAAGCTAAATTTAATTTTAAATATTCATTTCAAAAATTTAAAAAAATATTCTAAGTTAAAAAACTTAATATTTAACTAATAATGACAATTATAAACATATATTTTACCTTCTTCTGGTTCAACAGAGGGATCAATATCACCTTCATTCACTGCATGCTTTGATTTTTCACTATCATGTAAAGTTTCCCTTACATTATCTTCGTCAATTCTTTGTACATCTTTTACTTTATTTTCTGTCCATTCTTCTTTAGTATTATTTACCTTGTTTATCTCTTCATTATTTGCTTGTAATATAACTTTCTGATCTTTTATAACTTCGGTACAAGATGCATCTTCACTTTCATCAAAGACAACAGCTGATGTATCATTTTGATCGATATCACTCAGTTGTGTATCGGTTTCCAAAGCGACTTCAGATTCAGAACATAAAGATGTTTGACTCAGTCGACTGGGAAGTGTTTTCTCTTCGATAGGAATACCATCAGCTATTGAATTTTGGCTATCTGGAAAGTGTGATGTAACAACCTGTAAAAACCAAAATCAATCTTAATTTTCTTAAGAAAAAAAAAAATAATAATTTTTTTAGATCACTTCACATGTTATGAAAATAAAACAATGAGGATAGTAGAAACTGTAAATTGATGAATGTCTTAAAAAAAAACCAAAAAAACTGAAGAATTGAATTAGTACAAAATACAAATACTTTTGTTAATTGAAGATTACAAAAGTAGAAATTAAATAAAAACAAGAATTGCAATGTCAATTGATTGTTAAGATATAAAGATATTTAACACTGAAAGACAATATTTGGTTGGGACTGTACAAAATTGCATCATCTGTTTTTTTCTTCAGATCCCTACAGCCTTCAGTTTCTAACAAGATCAATTATTGTAGCAATACACCAGCTTCAATATACCCTTGTCATATTCTTCTGCTGCCAGTCCGTTTAGCCACTGATTAACAACATTTTTAAGTTTATTGTAACCCGCGAATTGCTTACCAGTCAAAAATTCTTTCAATTTCCCAAATAAATGATAATCAGAAGCTAAGCGCAGCGTGTACCTTAAATTTCCCATCCAAATGTTCTCAGTAAATCAAGTGTCAGACCCACAACATGTGGACGTACATTGTCATGCAGCAGGACAACAGTCAGTCACCTGCTCACGTCACTGATTCTGAATAGCATGCCGTAATTTATGTAGTTTCACAGAAGGCTTCAGCATTTATCGTCATTTCATGTATCATGAAATCAAACAACAATATACCAAACTGATCCCAAAAAAGACTGTGGTTATCAGTTTGCATCTAAATGGATATGGCTTGATCTTTTTGATCTGGTTGGTGACTGAGGATGACGCCATTTCTCTCTGGCGTGTAATATGAAATCCAAGTTTCATAGGCGATAATAATTGAATTAAGAAACTCATCACCTTTTTCTGCACATCAAAAATTCTAAAGCAGATTCTATTCAGATTTTTTTTGAAGTTCCGTTAAGATGTGTGGCACCCAATGTGCACAAACCTTTCTGTGACAACAAACATCACAAACCGTTCAACGTGACAAAGCATAATCGTCATGAACAATAACAGTCTTGAAACATCAGGAAAAAGAAAGGCCAGGTCAAAAATCGCTGAGCGATGATCTTTTCTGATTTTGATGTGTTTCAACAAATCCTTGGTGATTATTGAGGCCTTCTAAAACATTTTTCATCATGAACATTAATTCTGTTATTTCTATATCTTTCACCATTTTTGGATGTTTCTTTCCTTTGTTATATTATCAATGTACACAGAAACCAACTGCCTATGAATTTTAGTCACCTTAACATTCTGATTGTATAAAAACCATATGATTCCACGTATTTAACAGTCTGTGGCAACATCGATTTTCCTATTCATTTTATAACATAAACCTCACACATAATCAAAGATACTACAATGCGACAACTTACAGACAACAATGCAGTGTGAACATTGCTAGTATGGCCATGAACGACATAGGTTCGCTAACCTTAAGTAGAGAAATTTTCCAGTGGTCTTAATTTTAGAGATATCCCTCATGCATATATATATATTTTTGGTTACAAATAGCATTCAGTCTGTTTTACTGCTTGTAAAAATTAATAAAGGAATTGTTAATTCTGATTACACAGCCTTAGTGAGATAAGAAGAATTGGTGAGAAAAAAAAATTAATAGTTTCCTCATATAAGTAAATTCACCAGCTGAATGTTAAAAAGAAACAACTTTAAAGAATGAATAAGTACATACAAAGAAACATTTTAACTCACTCCTTCAATGATATCTCCAAGACCAGCAGCAGCTGCAGATGTGATAGATTTCTGATCGATACTCTTTTTTGCTTTTTCCTCACGTTTTCGGTTATTATTAACGGTTGCATCCAAT
The DNA here is from genome assembly GCA_010016005.3 of Zanna intricata. NCBI lineage: Eukaryota > Metazoa > Arthropoda > Insecta > Hemiptera > Fulgoridae > Zanna > Zanna intricata. The sequence goes on along the minus strand of JAAAKQ030254421.1, from coordinate 24,231 downwards.
TCAGTTAATCTAACATTCCAATCATTAACAGATTCTGCTACCAAACGTTTAAGAAGAACCAACGAATCATATAGTTGCCACATGCTTTGTTTCACAAGATCTATAAAAAAAAATTAAACATATTTTAATATAAAATTTATAGAATTTCAAAACTAATTAAAAAATTAGGAACAAATATAAAAATTAACAACAAATAGAAAGAGCTTGCTTGTAAATGAAAAGATCTGGTAGACATTTTATGGTAAAAAATCAAAGGAGAGACCTAAATAAAGATGGAATAAGAATGGTTTACAAACAGAGTTGAATGAAGAATAATTTGTAAATAATGGACTAAAATAAAAGTATAGTTAAAGAACAAACTAAGTAAAGGCTGAAAAAGATTAAAATAATGAATTAATTGGTTTAAAATTAGTTGAATTAATTGGAATGCTGCTCAATAATGTAAATAATAATCAATTTTTAACATATCAATTGCTATATTTTTTAGCATAGCAGTCAGCAGTAATAATTATTTAAAGGCATAGTTTTTGAAACAAACTGAAACAAATTTTATTTATTTGAGGATGAAAAATGCTTTTGTGTTATCATCACCAGGGAGAAAAACTATTAGATAAACAAAACTAATAAATAACACAGATAAAATATCACTGTAAACTAACAATTTCATCACACAGAATCTTAAAAGTAAGATAAATTTATTTAAAATGAGCCATAAAAATAAAAAATTTAAATAAACATAAATAAAATTTAACAAAGCCCAAGAGGGATGTAAAGGGATTCATCTCGGATAACAGAATAAATAAAAAAAATAAAAAATAGATTTTTAACGCCAGTACAAAATATATTCACCACAATATTAAATTTTCTGTAGCATATTAACACATCATAGAAATAGCAACATCTGGTCAATAATTTCCTTATCATTGCCTAGAATTCGATGAGTTTCCGGACAATTAAAACATTTACAACATAAGGCCACATAACATATGCAATTCATAAGGATGTGGTGCACAGTAAAGCAGCAGTCACATCATAGGCATGGTGGTGCTTTTTCTCCTGATGCCAAGTACCCATGTGTAGCTCTGGTAAGTCTGCAATCTGTAGAAGACCACTTCCTCTTGATGAATTTTTCTTCATGAGGAGTCTCATGGCAACACAGTATCCTTAATGTGCTGGGGTTTATTATCTACTTTAGCAATCCTGTCACTCTGCCACTTTGCTTGAAAATGAGTTTTATACAATTAATGAAGTCAGATATAGTGGTAACACGAATGGTGAATGATGTTGACTCTATATGCATCTTTAGCAGCAGAATCAGCATTCCTGAAATTCCTAATTGGCTTGGGATCCAGCAGAAACTCATTTGTGTGTTGCAAAGATTCAACTCAACAATTGCATTATAGATTTCGGTGATGACAGAATGTCTAGAATACATATCTTCTAAAGCTTAGAGAGCACAGTATGAATCCCTGCAAATACGAATATTTTGGTAAATGTTACGAATATTGTATTGTATTGTAGTAAATGATAAGACTATTTTGGGTTAATGATATTTAAAGCTTTATTGAAAGCATAAATTCAGCAGTAAAGACACTTATAATACTAGGAAGACCAAACATATGGTTCTGTCATTAACTACAAATGCGCATCCAATTGTATCATTCTATTTCAAATGCAGCCGTGTATATTACTGCTTCTGGGTTTGCCTTTGAAAGAAATTGGTAAAACATTTGCTGAAAGACAAAAGAAATTGGTAAAACATTGGCTGAGAAATTGTTGATTTTTTATTAAGGTAACGTAGGAATTAAAATTTATACGGTTGATTGTTCATGGCGGATATGATAAAGGTTTAAGATGGAAAAATGAAGTTGAGTCAATATTTAAAAGATGTAGTAAATGCTAGGTACGAATACCCATAGGTGGTGTATAACATGGTTGGTTCTCATAACTATGCAAATGAGGATTTGCAAGGACTGCATTAAAAATCAGGTGATTTGGATCTTATAAGATGGATGGAGAAAGATGCTAAAAGCTGGTCTCATCTATGCCAAAGTGATGACTCACTACAGTCAACAAGTATACTTGTGACAAGGATTGAACTAAAGGTACCTGTAGCAAGACGAAGGAAAACATGATGTACAGCATCCAGCATTTTACGTGGTGAAGAAAAGGCAACACAACCATAATCTAAATGGAAATGAAAGAAGGAATATTAAAAACGCAACATATGATACTGATAGCTTCCCAATTGATTTTGCTAAGGACTCACAGAACATCTAGAAGTTTAGAACATTTCATTTTTAATTGTTTGACCCATGTAAGACGGCTATAAAAAAATAAATCTAACTACTTTATATCAGGAGATATAGTAATTATCTCTCCATTGAGAAAGACTTGGGAATAAGAGGTCCTGTAAGGTGAGACTACACATTTTATTTTTTTAGGGAAAAAGGTGAAGCAGTTAACTTTGAACAAGCTTCAAGATGAGATACATTGTTCTGTCATAGTCTCTCTGCTGGGGATATTGAACGGGATGTAATAACAATTACATCAACAAATAAAGAACATGAAATAGGTAGCTGTACACATTTATTAATGCTGTTGATGATTACAGCAAACAACGTGGTGCTTAATAAATTTCCTAGAGGCACTCCATTCTCCAAGGTGATGGTATCTGATAAAAAGAATCTCCAACATGAACACGGAAAGTTCAGTCATTTAAGAAACCCTAATAAAAATAAGTATTGCCCTAGACTTCCCCTTCTTAAAGGATGTTTAGAATACCACATCGCTGGGCAATGTTCTTCCTGATATCAGAAAGATGTAATCAAAGAAGATGTAATCAGGAAGGAATCAAAGAAGATGATTTTACTCTAGATTATATCCATTAAAACCATTTGCTCCCAAACTTAATGCTCTTCCTAAAATACGCAAGCAACATATAAAATATGAGTATAAATTGGTTAATAAATTAATAATTATTAATAGTTAATAATTAAGCTGACATAAATAAAAAATAATAATAGGGACCCAACATTTTTTGATAATATCATTACCATTATTAGAAAAATAGTTCAAAAGAATTATTTTAAGTTGAATAACATATTGCACACAAGAGAATACTTTACTAAAAGGGTTTCACATATCTCGGCTGAAGAATTTGAAAATCAGACATGTAAATAAAATTCAATTATGGATTCAGTATGTTGAAGTTTTGGTTATCCTTGTAACTATTATAAATAATGAACATCTTAAAAGTTTAAAAAAACTTAATTTATATTATGATAGTTTAAATTTTATTGTTTGAAACATGTATGTGTTTTGTTTTTTCAGGTGAAAAGGTGAAGCAGGTGACCTTAGACCAAGCTTCAAAATGAGATGTAGTGTTCTATAGTAATCTCTCTTCTGTGGATGTTCAACAGGACATATTAGCATTATCATCAACAAATAAAGAACATGAAACAGGTGGCTGCACACATTTATTAATACTGTAATGGCTACAGCAAATGACATGGCACTTAATGGAAGGGATATAGAGTCATGATTCAAAGGTTGATAAAAAAATCAACCCTTGTAAGCGTTAAGGCTTCAAAGAATGTATAATTTTTAAAAATGAAGTTCAAGGTACAAGATAAACTTTCTGTGTGTAATTCTGATAACTTAGTCACAAACGCTGTTGAGGATAAAGTGAAACAGATATAGCAAATTACTTCCCAGTAATAACACATGTTTAGCTGTAGGTCCTTCAAACTGTGCTAAGATGAAAGTGGTTTTTAGTTAATTATTCGACCGTAAAGGTTTGCGTTTTAGCAATCTGTATGCATCTTCTAAATTGCATTTATCAACCAAAGTATAGATTTTTACAAGAAGCATTATCTTACTTTCAAGGTATAGATTACTACTCTTTGGATTGTAATTGAAAAGGGTAATAACTATTATCCTTACTTTTTGGCTCTTCCTCCTACAAAAACAAAACCAAATTCAGTAATGATTTTTAAAACTATTGTCTGTGAAGAGCAAAACAATATTACAAATTATTTCACTAAGGGACGTCATAACAATATAGACATGTTTTATTTATCTCAGATGTACAGCAAAATCTCAAAACAGCTAGTAAGGGACAATATAAACATCCTTTTGGTAAGATGAGAATAATTTAAGACATATTTATCATGATGACATGATAAGTGGTATGATATCTGACGAATCTAAACATTAATGGGAATGTGTGTGGCATTGAAAAAAAAAAGAAAGACTTTTTAATCATTGAAAAAGAAAGTGTGAAGACAAAGGCTACTGCTTTAACTTCAACGACTACATTAAAGAATTTTTTAGAAGTAAAAGAGCTGCACATTAGCTAACTTGCTTTTTGAAGAGTCCACATGCCAGTATGCATGCTGTTAGAAAAGCCTGTGTGTAAGCCAAACCCGCTAGACTGTATGCTTCCATTAACATGTCTGCTAACATTTCTACTAATCCTAGCAAATCCTTTTCCACCCTTTGATAATATCACGTATATATATATATATGTAACAGATATTCTAGTATATTTCATTATGTTTCCTTTTATCCATGATGGAGGATCATAAGCCAAATCACAGAGGAACATAAAGAGAAAGCACGCAGCCTTGCAGCTCAGTCTGAGTGAAAGACTGCTGAACAGATGAACAGCTGACTGATAAACAGAAGTATGTGAAAAAATTTAAATATATTTCCAAACCAAACTTCACACTGGTTGAGAAAATATCAACTAGTGAAATAATTGAATGAGTAAACCTAAAAATGAAGTCGAATCAACAATTCCATTAAACCATCTGCAACACATAATGAAAGATAACGAAATGTATTATGAACTTGATAATATTGATGTATGCATGGACAAGCTAGAATGAAGAGAAGAAAAAATAAGGTGATAAACTATCGGAGAGGCTGAAAATAAATGTGGGCAGTCTGGTTTTCTTAGTGGATGATAAGGAGGCAAGTCATTTCTGTCATTAGTAATAAGTTGGAGGTCAAGATAGATCAGAAACTTAAAAAAAAAAGGCCATATTATCTACGATACAGATCATTGCCTATTCGAAGAGGAGGTGTGTCTCTCATGCAGGAGGAAAACAAAAAATTTGGAAGAGGTAACATTCAAGTCTGAAAGCTGGTTTTTGTTTCAAACTGGTAGACAAGATGCCCAAAGATATCACACTGTAATCTTCTACAGGAAAAAGTTTTATGAAATTTTATAACCGTTTTAAAAAAAATCATAAAACAGTATCATTGCGTTTTCTCTTTATTAGAAACAGTTACATCCTATTACTATTCAGCAAAAAGCACCATGAATAAAACAAAAAATGTAATAAGAAATTCATTTTTAGTTACCTTTATCAGATGAATCGGAAGCTCCTTCCAAAGTAGGTGATGTCATTTTCATTTGTGTTTCTTCTACACGTGATTTAAAAAGAACCTGATCTTTTAATAACTGTTGTTTTAAACTCGTTACACTCGCTGCAACAATTGCTGTAAAATATTTAATTTAATTATTTGCAAGCATAAGCGCACTGAAAACAGTGTAAGAACCATCAAATTAGCAATTAAGTGGATGATATTTACTGTCTACATGGGTTGTTACTCTCACAATTGAAGATACATACATAATTAATTAATGAAATACCTAGATCTTCCTGCTTACAGTAAAAACAACTACTTCATATGTTATAAACATCAGTAAAGTGGAATAATGAAAAATTACTCATTTCAATATTACACAGCTATTACCAAACAACAACATATTACCTGAAAACCAAAGGTGTGTTTTGACTGTCAAATTTTACAATACAATTCTTGTCAAGAGAAACATATTGCAAAACTCTAAGACAAAATAGACACAATAAAAAATAAAATTCTTGGGAAAAGTAACATTTAGGATTCAACTGAATAAGATTATTTATTAGATGATAAAACCAAACACATCCGAAAGTTACAGTGATTCAGTTCAATGCTACAAATTCTTTGATCACACTTTCCTACAACCCTTCCCTTATTCCACACTTAGTCGATTACAATATCATCTGCATCTTGAACAATGACTTACATCACAGATGTTTAAAAATGGCAAAGAATTAAAAAATACTATGAAACACACATACACAAATTTCTATCATATTTTACTGTAACAGAGATTTAAAAATAGCAAAGAAATGAACAATAGCATCACAAATATCCTTAAAAATGGAATTATTTAAACGACACGAAGTCTATAAAATTATACTATAATAGACAAAGTAATCTGAAAGGCAGAAGTAGAGTATCTGTTACAACGAAAGTAATGTGGCATGAGAAAATTAACATTGCTTACAGACTTTATTAACATAGTGCTGCATCTATTCCAATCTACAGCAGTAAAAGGCCAACAGTTACTTATAAATATAAGTAATGTATGTGCACATATTAATTTAATAAATGAATACATAAACTTAAACAAAAAAGAATGTATATAAATATACTTTCAATCAAAATTTAATCGATTTAGTACAAGTCTTAGTTTAAGACTTGATTTAATAACATTAAGTCTTAAAGTTAATTTTAAAACACTTTGAATTTTTATATCTTACTTTATTTCTCCCTCAGTAAAGCTCAAAATGTACTTTGGTATACCTGTCTGGGTTATACTAATTATTATTATTGTCATTTCTGAAAAATTATAATTTGGTGGAATATTAAGATGTATTCTTCTTGGCATGATTAAATATCAATTTTTTTATGTATTGTAAATGATAAAATGCTAAAAATGATTATTTTATTAATTTTAAGAAAGTAATTTTAGTTTACTAGATTACTATATGACTAAAAAGATAAAAAAAAAGTACATACGATCTGTATTTTGAGCCATGTTACACAATTTACTGAGAATACTGCTAAAGATTTCATGACCAGTTAAAGCCCATTTTTTCATTTCTTCTAATATTGGAGCTTGAAGATATGGTTCTGACTGAGTTAATAGAACTGATGGAGGAAGAGATACTTCCCAAACAGTGATTTTTGTATATCTGTAATAATGAAATAAATTATTACTATGAATTAACAAAATATTTCTAAGTACATAAATTAAGAATATAATATTTACTGTACATTACTCTTTTGTAAAAATTTTAAGGCTACCTGTAATCAATATCCACACCATTTATCTTCAAGTATGCATAAGTAACCGTAACTTTCTGTAGTTTCAAAATTGAATATCCTTTGCAGAGATTTAAATTAATAATAGTAATATTCTAATTTTATGTCAATGAATAGGCACGTTTCACTCTATTGTTGAGCACTGAGCCCTGAGCATCATATATTTCAAAATCTTGAAAATTAAAACTGTTAATGCATTTACCTTAATATTACTTAAACTATTTATATATTAAATCACATCTATTTTTTGTTTTATAATTTATCGGGTATTTAGTGATGCTCTCTTTTTCTGTTTAGCCCCTGGAACTACCATAAGGTATTACTTCAGAGGATGAAAGAGGATGATATCATCCTCCACTCCTAAGAAGTGTGATTAATTGAAACTCAACCCCCAAAGAATGCGGTATCCATGATCTTGTATTTAAATCCGTATAAAAGGAACTACCCTTTACTAGGATTTGAACCTTAGAACTCTCAACGTCGAGATCAGCTGATTTGTAATGTTGTATTAACTACTAGACCAGCTACCATTAACTACTAGACTAGACCAGGTGGGCTTGTTTTGTGATGCTGCACTGATCCAACATTTCAGCATTCCTAAATCGATGCTAAAATGCTAAATGGAACAGAATGAGTGCTAAATGGATATATTTAGGGAAATACTGAAACAGTTCCTTTTTTATATTTGTCAAGTAGCATATCTACCTATTCCTAACAAGATTTATATAGTACATCATGCACTGAACGGAATAAAAAAATTATTTATATGTGACTCATGGAGTCAAACAGAACTTTATACTTTGTATTGCAAATAGTTTAAAAGTAGTTTGTTTATAAGTAGTTTATAAGTCTTCACCAGTTAAAATACCATCATGTTTACAATTTCATTATCTCAAACTGTTCTAATGGACTGAGTGAGTTCTTCTGTATTCTTTGGAGTGAAGTGTAATAATGTTTATCAAATATAAAAGTTGGTATAATCACTGTAGATGATTTCATAAACTCCAGTGAGGTTGTGTCTGTTTATATTAACTATTTTTGAGTATACATGTTTGTTAAGAATTTTAAATACTATTCTGTATGTCTGTTTCATATGATTAGACAATGAAAATATAAAAATGATTTTTATTATAATGATTTTTTATTATAATGCATTTTGTTTTATGTTTTTATTCTTTTGAATACATTAAATGCTTTTATTTTATATGTATAGAAGGCTTGTCGATTAGATATTTTATTGAACATATAGTATAGTATCTTAAGTTTACAATTAAAATTACCCTCAGTCAGAGA
>JAAAKQ030254410.1:0-10868 GCA_010016005.3 Zanna intricata | reverse complement strand
AGTAGAGAAAAGTCGTAGTTTTAAGATGTATATAATAAAATTTTTGTATTTCAACTGGTTTAATTTTTATTTCAAAACAGAGGTTACTTTGTGGATGACACTCGTAAATGTGATTTCTTGGAGGGAGGAATTTGTTAAATGTTTGAGGATAGGGAAAAAATGGATGATTATTATCTTAATACCTTAACAAAGGCTTATTGGTTGATAAACGCAAATTCAGCAGGCATTTGTGGGTTTTTTTCATAACAATTTTTTTCCTTTAGTATATGTATTGGAATTAATGTTTTGGCTCGTAATGAGAAATCAAAATAACATATGAATATTTTATCATTACAGAAATGACTAATGAAAGAAAACATATTTTATAGATTTGTTAATTAAAATATTCGTCTCTTCAGATATAATATCAAAATGATGTTTTAATAGTATTACAGACTGTTATATGTTACAATTTATAAATTGGTTGAAAAGAAAAAAGTAGAATTGAAGAATTGTTAACTTCACTAAAAAATATTCATTTACACTTATTTTTGTTTTTAACCTCCAGGACCATTGTTTAAGTATTGCTTCAGACAATGAGATGAATGAAAATTTTGTAATATGTGAAAAAATGAAATGCCTGACTGAGATTTGAACCCGGGACCTCTGGATGAAAAGTCGAGATGCCACCACTCGCATCACAGAGGGCCGACAACACTTTTTACACTCATTATGTTATTTCATTTTATCTTACGGGAAATATTTATGGCTCATGTCAACTATATTATTAACTTTTTTATTGCTGTTTTTTGTAAAACGATTTTATCAAATTTTTGTACATCTTATTTTTCTCCTTTACTATCAGTTATTTCTGTAGAATGTTTTTTTTATATATATTTTTTTTTGTGTACAGCATGTTCTGGATGTATCGGCTAAACTTCTGGAATCGATTCAGGAAAATAAACAAAAACATTCATGTCAATATAAGTCCTGTTTTGCTTTGTTTTCCTTCTTTCTTTTTCTCTGTTTAGCCTCCAGAACTACCCTTAGGTATTACTTCAAAGGATGATATGTTTGAATGTCAATCAGATGTAGTCTTATACAATCTCAGGTCAACTACTCCTGAGAAGTGTGGTTAATTGAAACCTGACCACCAAAGAATACTGGTATCCACAATCTATATAAAAGTTACGGATTTGAATACCCATGTTCTTTGGTGGTTGAGTTTCAATTAACCATACTTCTCATGAGTGGTTGATTGTTCAAGACTACACTTCATTCACATTCATATATATCATCTTCTGAACTAATACCTTACAATGGTTCCGTAGGCTAAACAAGAAAAAAAAGAAGAATAGAAAACTAATTTGAAGTTAATGTTGATCTATTTGTTTTTTCTTGACAATAAATCTTGTTTGTTGTGTATAATATTGTTTTATCTGTGTAATTTGAATGCTGCATGCATGTTCATAAAATAGCTTAACTTTGTTGATGACTGTATTTTTCTGTGTATGATGAAAATAAAATTTAAAAATCGCACAGATTACCAGGAAATAAAATGTTAAATTTTTTTTTTACAGTTGTGTACATTATTTCAATGGATTATGAAGATGAATCTAATATACAGCCAGGAGCTGATGGCTTATATGCTGTTTTATGTTTTAACAGATCTGGGCTCCCTGAGTCCAAGGTAAATATATGTGATGGCACGTTTTCTTTTTATTTGTCAGAATCTTTATTCCTGCTATAAACATGAATTATGTTTTGTAGTTTTATTGCTATTTATGAATAATATTTTCATTAATAGTATTTAATGTTATAATAATTTCTTGCTAATTTCATAGTATATATTTCAGTAATTTCTTGCGCGTATGATCCTGAGAGACCACCCTCCTCATTATGGTGAAATAGGGGATTTTTCAGTACTAAACAACATTTATGCAATTTTAGTACAAGATAATATTAAATATCAATGCATATATTGATTGTTATAGGTTAATTGTGACAGCCTCTTGTTAGATTAATAATACTGATAAACATAATATGATGTGAGCGAATGGTTCATATGTAACACGATACAGACTTCCCCACAATTTTTTTAACAATACTATCATGGTTGCCAATTAAAGTGAGAACATGATTCATAAATAACCAACAAGATATCAAGCTTTCTCACAATAATTTATTTAACACAACAAGAAACAAACAAACATTTACAATGCTTAACAAAATCTATATGAAACAATTTTAAACTTTGCAGAGCATCTAACTTTATGGAACATGTCAGCAAATGAACCAATTCACATCGCTTGACCCGCTCATATATATATATATATATATATATATATATATATACTGTTAGCTGACGTCTAGAAATCAGTAGAAAATTTTATTTGCTTCTACTACAAACATCATCATTATTTATAAATACAATTAACTCTAAACAATATAAATAATTACATTAATTACAAAACTATACTTTATTAATGTCAGTTGCCAAATAAAAATTCGTTCTTTAGTAAATTCAAACAAAAGTTCAACTTTACTGTTTCTAATAGAATCTCGTACTTTCTAGTGCTCTCTATGAGTTTCTAGCAAGTTCGAAATCTGACCACACATAATAAAGTATTATTTAAATACTATTAACATACAAATGAAATAATATTAACAAAATTCCATTTATTAAATATTATTAACGTAACAATTTAACTATGTTTATCATGTTAATTAGTTATAAATTTATTTTGTGGACTTCAATACATATGGGGAGTTATAATAATTTTATAAAAACCTTGTGCTACAACAAATTTTTGTTCCTACCATGCGATACATGATTTTAATCTGTTTTATGATTTTGAAAATGGAATATGAACTCAGAATTTTTCTATCACCAACCATTTTTGAAAAAGTTTTTAATTAAAGGATTTTTTCATCTTTCAATGTATATCTCTTATATTTCATTTTAAGCTCTTATATTACAGTTTGTTGGCTATTTTTTTATTGTTTAACTTTGTTAATGTAATTTATAAGTTATAGATAAAATACTAGAAAAAGAATTAAATCATTTCTTGGTCGCATATTATGACATATCTCATACTGAAGATTGAGCGTTCATGAACAACATTAATGATGTTGTCACAATCATGTAATCACAAGTCTAAACATATAGCTGAGAATACAGATATGTTGTTTGTATTAAGCGCTGGATTTAGGAACGAATTAATTTTGTTTAGTCTTATCATCATCTTAATTTTGTTAACAGTGTAGTGTCATAATGCCTCGAAATTGTGTAAACGATGCGGATGTGTTTTAAGTATGCGGTGAGTTTACTATAAAATCATATAGAAAAAACAGTACACCTTTAATTAATAAACCATATTATTTATATGTTCAGTGTAAAATTGGTGATCAGAATAAGAAGCGGGCTCCTCATATATTTAAGAGGACAGTTGAAAGGAACATGGAAGGCTTTGATGTTTAGTGTACTTATGATTTGGCGGTTTGGTTACTTTTGTTTAATAAGTGTGTCTGGAATTTCTAAAAAATCTAAATGTACTGTAAAATATTCTTTGTGATCTGCAATCAGGCCTGTATCTTTCACTGAAATAATTCCAGTTCCTGAGCCGCCTGTGTATGTATGTTTTGAAAATGGCAATGAAGAATCAGGCAGTACCGAAGAAGACAATAATGATTTTGATTTTGAATTATCTTCTGATAAGTTGTATCTTATAACACAAGATGAATTAAATGACTTGGTTAGGGATTTAAATGTATCAAAAAAGTAGACTAACGAAAAATGTTGTAAAAGCAATGAAGAGGGATTGTCCCAGATTTTTGTACATCAGGCTGAAATTTCCGAATGTAAATGAAGGAAAAATTAAAGAATGTGTATTTGTTGGTCCTCAAATAAATTTGGTCAAAGGTGATGTATTTAACTCAATGTTAAATAACGTAGAAAGTACAGCTTCATCTTCATTTAAAGATGTTTGCAAAACTTTTCTCAGCAAACAAAATTCTTGCAATTACTGCAATATTGTTAATCAACTTCATACAGAGGTAACAGGATGTATTACTTCTTTGAATATACATTTCTTCCACTCGCATCTGGTTTTTTCCAGGTCAACCTCAGGAACATAAGCAAGGAACACTTTGAACATTTCCACAGAGACATTTTGACAATGGAAAGGTGCTATAAGGGGAAATACTAACCAATTACTATTGGATATTAATTCAGGATGTGCCTGAGCTGACGCTATTTATAAAAGAAAAGCATCAGGGAAATCATTCTAACACAGGGATGATCATGCAAGATTATAAATTTTACAGATTTTAAATATATTTTACCTTGATTTATTTTGAAGCGTAATTTATTTAAAACTAAAGATATAGAAAAATTGTATTTACAGATCTGTAATGTACGCAAAAAAGCAATTCAAGAAATGGTATTACACTTAGAGAAACATTATAAAAAAATATTTTTGTACGTCACTGTTAATCGAATTAATGTTTGTGTGTAATTTTCTTAAAGAGCTCTGTAAGAATAACTGTATAAGATTTTCACTTTTAGTCTTCCAGGAAACTAGAAGTAGTGATAAAAATCGTTAGGGGCCTCTCTTTCAGCATTATAAATAATTTTAGTAATTCAGCAGAATATCACTTCTGATTTTAATGTTTTCATGTAGAATGTAAACATGTAAAATATTATAATACGCTTTCTCTTTTCAAGTACGGTTTAAAGGGAAATTTTAAAAACAAATTTTCCCAGAACTCTATTGATTATTCGTGCCAAATTTTTTTTTCTGTTCAGTTTCTTAGAAATATTGTGTTACCTTTTTATAGTGGCTAAAGGAAAAAGCAATATATGTATTAATGAAGGCTGTTATTATGAAAGTGCGTTCTGATATTATTGGAGTAAATATCCTTGATTTCAGTACTGCATCTCAAATGTAGTCTGTACAGTATGCGATCACTTTAGCTACAGTGGTTTCAAAAAAAAATCTGTTAAGTACTTGTTTCGCTCTCTTACTAAATAAGTGAGAAAAAAATTTTCATTTTGACCACCAGCTTATCACTCATGAGAACATTTTTTCCAGATTCACCTCTTCTAGTCTCAGTACTTCTTTTCAAGCCCTATTTAATCCACTGTGTTAGCATAGTTTCTCTTATGTTTTCTTAGGAGTAATATATATATATATTTATTCCAATCAAATTTAATATAGACAATATAGATAATATTTTCTCTGTACGTAATTTAGTGTAGAATTTAATAACAAATTATATTTAGCCACTCAATAAGTACAGAATAAAAAGAAGACATTCTTACCTTATTTTCTCATTTATATTTATTTAAAAAAGTCAAAGCACTTTCAGGCCTAGGCCCATCTTCAGTAACTTATGTAAATTTACTGAAATATGTAAATGTACTGTTGAAAATTTTTTTAAAAATCTTTTTGTATATGATTTTTGTTTTTATTTCATTTTATGTGTATTTGTAAAATGTTTTTAAAAAAATACTTGTCACTGTTAATGTGCATAGGCCTGAAAGCACTTTGACTTCTTTAAATAAATATAAAGGAAAAAGTGAAAATATAAGGTAAGAATGTTTTCTTTTTATTCTGTACTTGTGGATTGGCTGAATATAATTTATTAAATTCTTATATATATGTCATTGAATAAATGAGGTATTACTGTGTTTTATGTGTGTGTGATTTTTGCACTGCTATGTAATAAGTTTTGTTTTGCTTGCTTTTCATTGCTGTTTACTCTATGAGGCTTATGCAAAAAATAAACATCATTTGGTTGTGAATGCTGTTAAAAACAAATAATAATTAAAATATATACAATTGGTATTTACTGCTAATTGTGGTTTATTTTCCTACTTGGTCATTAGTTTTTTGTTTTTTTTTTTTTTTTATTTTACTGTAACAGAAATCTGCTGCTGGTTTTATCTGCCGATTTGGGACAGTTTTTGATTTAATCATTAACTTCTAAAATGAGTGACAGGATTGTCAATGTGAGTGTTACCTTAAAATGAGAGAATGCTGCATGACATTGGGATGCATTGTTTTCTTATAAAACTAATATATAAGAAACTTTTCTGATCCTACTGCCATTTCATAAAGTCAGAGTATTTGTGGGACTTAGTCTTGGTAATAATGCTGTACCTTTGATTCATTGAACTAGCCGCCTAGAGAAGGTGGCTAATTAAAAATATTAGTCAAAATAAAAATTTAAATTTTTATTGTAAAAAGATGCTTAAACCAATCTAAAATTACTAAAATTTATTTAATTACTTAAATCTTATTAACTTACTAAACCTACTGACACATTAATGGCGATTGTCTATGTATAAAATACAGAGTAACACATAAAATGTCTTGAAACGTGAATTTTATAATCTAACAAATCAGATATAAAATAAAAATGACCTAAGTGAGGAAATGCACTTAACACTAATACACTGTGGGGATATTTGCTTGAAGGGCAAAATACAATTTATTTGTTTATACCATCAAGATGATTAGATCTGTTGTTTATTTTTGCCATCAGATCATGTAAGGATAGTAAAACATGCAGATCGATATTCATGTTATTTATGAATTTGTTTTATCACTAGTAGAAATATGTTTTTTCCATAACTTATATTGCTTGAAACATGTTGAGTAGCTGTCGTTCATCTTTTCTTTTTCTTCTTCAGTTGAAGATCTCATCTAGTTGTGTGACAATTTTGAATTTGAAAAGAAACCGTTGCGATCTGAAAACATAAGCTTTGAAATCCATTAATAATTAATCATCGTCTTTCGTACTTAAAAATTTCATAATCGATTTTTGATCGCTTTAAAGTACTGTGTATTATCCCACGATTTTCCCACTCCTCATTGGAACTGAAAAACCAGAATATCCTTCAGATGGTCAGTTAAATTTTTTTCTGTTCAAAAATTGTGTCCTTTGAGGTGTTTTTTTAAAGTCAGGAACATGAAAAAGTTGCAAGGACTCGTCAGGTAAATAAGGCATTGAGGAATTAAGTTTTGCCAAAAACTAATTAATTGAGAACGCAGTGTGACAAGGTGCAGTGTTGTATGGAACCTCCAGTTGTCTTTGATGGCTGGTCTCATAGGCAACTCTCTTTTGCAGTCTTTCAAGAATATCTTGGTAAACATATTGATTTACAGTCTTTCTGTTAGACAAAAAAATGATTACTAGGACAATCCCATTACTATCGAAGAAACAAATTAGCACGGTTATGATGGTGATTTTTGCTTTTTTGGGATGTGGTGAGTTTGAAATGTGCACTTCTTGCTGGATTGTACTCAGATATCCAAGATTAATCAGCGGTAATAACATTTTTTAGAAAATCAGGATCGGTTTCAGTTTGCCCTAGAATACTGTGGCACATGCTGTTTTTCTGTTCGAGAAATAGTGACTTTTTTAGGATCGATTATGCACAAACTTTTTTCACATCAGATTCATTTGTCAAAATTTGATGAGCTGTGATACGGTTAAAATTCAGTTATTCTGCAATCATTCTAACAGATAATCGCTGGTCATACCGTATCAAGTCTCTGATTCACTCTACATTGTCGTCACTTTTTGACGTTAACAGTCTCCCAGAACATGGATTGTCCACAACTGATTCCTGGCCATCTGAAAATGCATTAAACCACCTAAAAACTTGGGCTAATGACAGAGTGTCATCTCCATATGCCCTTTTCAATTTTGAAAAAATTTCAGTAGCATTCTCACCGAGCTTAATGCAAAACTTGATTGCACTGTTGCTCATAATTAGTATCACTTATAATGCACAACAAAAACTTGTTTCATGAAAATTTGTTTACATCTGATGTGGCAACAATAGACTAAAAATATTAAATCAGCAGTACATATAACTGTATGCTTACTAGTAACTTTACAGTGTTGCCACTTTTGCCGCCAGCAAAACTAGTCTCATTACTTTATTGACTTACCTTGTATATTGCTGTATTCCATATATAGAACTTTGATAGTTTATTTTTAATTCTTTGTATAATAGCCTGTTAACCATCTCTTGTTAAAACATGTACTTTGCTATTGCCACTGTAATTCTTATCTCTGTTGTACAGTTCATATCTCGGTTGTCATCCGTCCTAAACGCTTGAATAATTTTAATAAATCTATATTCTTACTGTTTTTCATTTAATATTTACCCTTTTACTATTTCGTCCTACTACCGTACTCTTGGTCTTACTCTTATTTATTCTCTGAACATATTCTTCACAATTTTTGTCAAGATTTTCAAGTATCTCTGTCATTCTCTTTATTATCTGCTAGCAGAACTGAATCATCAGCAGATCATTCTCCTCCCATTCATATGCATTTCTCTCTCCATCAAAGTACAAGTTGAAATAGATGACAAACAACAACACCTTCCTCTGTGTTCAGTACCTGAAGAATTAGCTTCCAATTTATTCTTTTCTCATTTATTCTGTTTACTCAATAATACATCAGCCTGTTGAATTTAGAGTCTGTCAAATACCTTTTCCAGGCCAGAAAACACCATTTCCATTTTAAATCTGGACTCTGGTGCATATTTCACTCTCTGACTCCTCAGCAATCCTATTCCTATTCTAGATGCTTCTAAATCTGCATCCTTTTTTTGTATTCTCTTTAATTTTTTCTCTACAGGAAATTAGATAGAATAGGTTTTTATATAATAGATCTAAGATTTCATTCGTAACAGTATTTTGGCTGCATCTGATATCAGATTTAATGTAATGTCTTTATATTTTTTCCAGTTTTTCTTGTATGATGTTTTTAAAATGATTTGACTATTTATTTTTCCTTCATGCATACTCATTGATTAGATTCCTCAATCTAATGATTGAGGAATCATCTTTATGATCTCTTTCGGTTTATCAACTTTTCTGCAGTTTCAATTTCTACTTCTAGGCTGTCTTTATCTTTCATTATCTTGAACATCAAATTCATACCTTAATCTCAATTTTTCAATAAATAACTTCCATTTCCTGAATTTTATTTATATTTTTTACTTCCATTACAATTATTTTGTTTTATTATACAAAAATTATTTTATGGTCTGAAGAGTTGTTCGCTTGTAGCTAATTTATATTATTCTAAAATACAAATACATGAAGTAATAGTAAATTGAATATGTAAATAAAAAATTGCAAAATAAATAACAATTCAGATGATGTATTTAAATAAATAGGTGAGCGGATATCTTAAATGATTGTTATTAAATATGCCAACAGAAATGTAATAAGGGCCTTCCATCTTAAGTAAAAGTATTGCGTTACAAAAAAAAAAGAAGAATCTGTTATACAGCGAAATAATCACCAAAAGAATTGTATAATTTTTCAGTATATGTGATTGAAGTATCGAAAAGATTGACCTATTTGGTGCAGAGGCATTTTAGGTAGGTTTCATAAGGAAGTTACCTATTGTAACAGATACCATGATTTGATTTCTGGAAAATTTTGTACAAGCTGATGGGTTTGGTTCTTATTACACCAAAATAGAATTTTTAAAAATAAAAAGAATATATTAAAGAAAATTTTAATTACTTGTTCGGGAACTGTGAAATGATGTACTGGACTATGTTTCAACAGATAAGTTGATTATATTTGTTATTTCTTAATATTGCTATCATGGTAACACGAGTTCTTCAATATATTACAATTAAACATTCTTACATTAATACATACATTAATTTTCATGTAGTACATACTTTTTACATTGATAAATTTGGTATTGGCTAATCCATAAATATTAATAGTGAGTAAAACTTAGTCTAACACTTTTTATTAAATTTACTTTTTCTTTAAAATGGTTTTAATTTGTTAATCAAGTTTTGAACTTGTCATAGCAGATCCGACGTGATTAAATCTGGAGAGGCCTCTATTATAAAAAGAAAATTCTCATACCTGTAATTCTTTCATAGTAATAAAATCTGTCCTTTTTACATTATACTTTATATTTTTTTAACACTGTGATTGAACCCCTCTTCTGTGTTATCGCCACCAGGTCTCGAGATGGAAGAAAGATGTTTTTGTGTCCTGTCATTCAACCCTCACCACTTCCCTATTTAACACTCTGGCCTTGCAAGCTTGTGTAAACACACAAACGCAGCGTTACAGTACAAAAAATTTAGTTCCTGTGGAAAGCATGATGTCACACAGCTATGTAATTCTATTTTTAGAAAGGAGTACGTAGTATTTTATTAACACTTAAACTTATTTCACTGATACAATGAATTTATTTAACTACGATTATAAAAATATGTACTGTACTAAAATAACATTTTGAAGACAAAGAAATTATTCAAAATATACAAATTACTTAAATTCTAAAAAACAACTTTTCTAAAATTTATAATGGTCACACAGTTGGCATACTTTGCCTTTCACATCGCCCAGACCCCAAAATCACCGTCAAAGGTTTATATGTACATTTTTTTATATACCTTTAACTTTCTTTGGGATGGTTTCCTTTGATCCATCCAGTCAGATGCTCAGAGCAGTTCTTTTTTTATTCATGGTTTAATATAACTACTCGTTCTTGATGTGGTCTGTGTAATGTATTATTTTGTTCCAATCAAAACAAAAGATTTATTTACTTTACTTCATAATCGATCTAATTTTTTAATACTAATTTCCTTAAATTTTCATGAAAATATTTTGAATGTTAGATTAACATCATTGGGCTTTTGGGCATGTTTTTTCATCATTCCTATATATTAATGCTATATTGAACAATAATGATGACTTTTTTTTTTTTGTCTTCAGTCATTTGACTGGTTTAATGCAGCTCTCCAAAATTCCCTATCTAGTGCCAGTCGTTTCATTTCGTTATACTTCCTACATCCTACATCCCTAACAATTTGTTTTACATAT
>JAAAKQ030254399.1:0-10868 GCA_010016005.3 Zanna intricata | reverse complement strand
ACTTTATCCACCCATCTGATTTTTAATATTCTCCTGTAACACCACATTTCAAAAGCTTCTAATTTTTTCTTCTCAGGTACTCTTGATCGTCTAAGTTTCACTTCCATTTAAAGTTTCGTTCCAAACTCCAAACATATACATTCAGGATTGTTTTCCTGACCTTTAAATTAATTTTTGATGTAAGCATATTATATTGCTGACTGAGAGCTCCTTTCGCCTCTGCTATTCGGCATTTTATGTCGCTCCTGCATCGTCCATCTTCAGTAATTCTACTTCCCAAATAACAAAATTCTTCTACCTCAGTAATTTTTTCCCTTCCTATTTTTATATTCAGTGGTCCATCTACATTATTTCTATTACATTTTGTTACTTTTGTTTTGTTCTTGTTTATTTTCATGCGGTAGTTGTTATAAACAACTTCATCCAGGCCATTCAACATTTTTTCTAAATCATTTTTACCCTCTGCTAGAATTACTATAGCATCAGCAAATTGTAGCATCTTTATCTTTTCACCTTGCACTGTTTCTCTGGTTCTAAATTGTTCTTTAACTTCATTAATTGCTAGTTCCTTGTTAAGATTAAAAAAGTAATGAGGGATAGAGAACATCCTTGTCAGATTCTGTTTTTTTACTACCGCTTTTTTTGTTTGTTCTTCGATTATTACTGTTGCAATTTGGTTGCTGTAAATGTTGGCAATTGTTCTTCTATCTCTATACTTGAACCCTAAACTTTTTAAAATGCTGAACATTTTATTCCAGTCTACGTTATCAAATGCCTTTTCAAAGTCTGTAAATGCCATGTATGTCGGTTTGTTTTTCTTTAATCTTCCTTCTACTATTAATCTGATTGCTAAAATTGCTTCTCGTGTCCCTATACTTTTCCTGAAACCAAATTGGTCTATTTTAAACACTTCTTCCACTCTCTTCTCAATTCTTCTGTACAGAATTCTTGTTAAGATTTTTGATGCATGTGTAGTTAAGCTAATTGTTCTGTATTCTTCACATTTATCTGCTCCTGCTTTCTTTGGAATCATCACAATAACACTCATTGAAGTCTGATGGAACTTCCCCTTTTTCATATTACATACTAGTTTGTATAATCTATCTATCGTTTCTTCGCCCGCACTACACAGTAATTCTGCTGGTATCCCGTCTATCTCAGGAGCCTTTCTGCCATTCAGATCTTTTAACGCTCTATTAAATTCAAATCTCAGTATTGTATCTCCCTTTTCATTCTCTTTGACTTCCTCTTCTTCCTCAATAACACCAGTTTTTAATTCATTTCCTCTGTATAATTCTTCAGTATATTCTACCCACATATCGACCTTTTCTTTCGTATTATAAATCGATATACCCACTTTATTTAACACATTTTTGGCTTTTAAATTATGTACCACAAAATTCTCCTTTACTTTCCTGTATGCTCCATCTATTTTACCAATGATCATTTCACTTTCCACTTTTGAACACTTTTCTTTAATTCACTCTTCTTTCGCTAATTTGCACTTCCTCTTTGTGATATTTCTTAACTGTCGATAGTTCCATTTACCTTCTTCACCACTAGCATTCTTGTATTTTCTACGTTCATCCATCAGCTGAAACATATCCTCTGATATCCAAGGTCTTCTACCAGTTCTCTTTGTTCCGCCTAAGTTCGCTTCTGCTGATTTAAGAATTTATTTGTCAACATTCTTCCATTCTTCTTCCATATTTTCTAACTTATTGTTTTTACTCAGACCTCTTCCGAAGTCCTCTGCAAAATTCTTTATTACCTCCTCTTTCTCAAGCTTCTCTAAATTCCAACAATACATCTGACAGCTTTTCTTCAGGTTTTTAAATCCTATTCTACATTTCATTATCACTAAATTATGGTCGCTATCAATGTCTGCTCCAGGATATACTTTGCAATCGAGGAGTTAACTTCTAAATCATTGTTTAACCATGATGTAATCTATCTGATACCTTGCAGTATCATCAGGTTTTGTCCATATGTATATTCTTCTATTATGATATTTAAAATGGTTTTTGGCAGTTACTAAATCATACTTTGTGCAAAAGTTTTTACCAAGGAAGGCGCCTTCATCTTTGTTTTTGAAAATGCAGAGAGCCACATTTTCTTGGAACAGCTGTAGTTTTCCATTGCTTTCAGCTGCGCAATACTCAAAATATTGAGTGATGTTGCTACGGCCGTTTAAGTCCTCCTGATGTACGCCCTTAATAACTACTGAAAGAGCTGCTGACCTCTTTCAGGAATCATTCCTTAGTCTGACTCTCAACAGATACCTCTCCAACATGGTTGCACCTTCGGTCCAACTACTCTGTATCACTGAGCACAGAAACCCCATCACCATCGGCAACGTCTCATAATTCGTAGAGGGAGTAAGTACTAGTAATCTATTAGTAACTAAAAGTTGTAGAATCTAATTTTAAATGAACTAGTGTTTAATCAATAATAGATATATTAATACAAATTTACATAAAAAATATCAAATTCTAACAATAATTATGTCAAAACACTTACATCCAGTGCACATCATTGCCCAAATGGTGTTTATTCCTTTCCTTTTTCAATAAAACTTAGTAATCCTTTATATTACGTTCATCAAATGTTATTAAGAAAGATAAAGAAAAACAATATTTAATTAGATTATAGTTCACTTGGTTTCTTCATCAGTACTCTGTTATAATGGTAATAGTAGCAAAGACGGAAAAGGTATGTATGTAGTCATACATGACCTTTGTTATTTTTAAAAAAATGATAATATGATTTTAGTATAATATTTATTACTCTAATTTCAATTACTCTTCATTCCTAGTAGGCCATGATGGTTATAAAAGAATAATTGTGTATTATATACTTCTGCAAGAAAACAAGTTTCATGTTATTTAAGTTGTAAATACATGGTAAATAATAGTGTAAAACTACCATTGTAAGTCATTACGGTACATCCCTTGTATCGTCCCTTGTAAAAAGAAATGAGCTGGACTATAATTTGTATGGATGAAGAAACTCATCCCTACTCACTGGTTCAATTCTTAGAATAAGGAGTGGCTGTTGAATTTAAATAACAGAGTGGAGGAATGACAATGTTTTCATGTGTGGAATGTGGAACCTGAACCCATGAAAAATATCAACTACTTTGTGCCTAGTGTTAAAGAACTTTTGTGAGAGTCTAATGAAGTTAAGATTAGAACATAGTTAAAACATTAATAACTGCAGATAGTATAAGTTACTTTTATTAAAGAAATCCATAGGTAGGAAGCTCCTAATTGATAATTTATTATCAAATTTATCTATTTTAATTTAAGATTTATTTAAAATTAATGAGTTGCATTTATCTATTTGATATTAAGTTTAACAGCCTATATGTTTACTTGAAATAGGAAATTTTACTGCAAACTTGATGGACATCTTAGACCACAGTCTGTGATGTTTTGTTTTTCTTTTTTGTATAATAATATTATACAGAAAATCTATTATGTGACTTTGAAAAATCTAGATGTAATTATTTGTTTAGAAATAAACATTTTAATATATTTATTAATCAATTTTCATTCTATCAAGTCAAAAATAAAAAAAAAACCCTCTTTGGTGCACTGCTAACATTGAATTTATGAATACTGGTTAGAGCCCATCTACAAATAAGCTTATGTTTTTTAAGCTTAAAAAGAAGTAATTAAGGAAAGGACTAAAATACGATAAAATAAATAAAAGCAGGATACCTTGACATTCACAAATTACCTTTAAACTTAGAATTTACTGCTAAATAAATTTTGTAAACTCATAAATATCGAGGTGTTCGTATAAAAGAGACCGACGATTCGATTGATTATCTATAATGCCGAACGTATTTCTGGAGACAAGGTGTCCAGCTTTTTAAGATCGATACTTGTAACACCCCGTTCGGTGTGGTAGTACTGGACCATCTGTCCTCCTACCGGATAGAACCGGTGGAGCTAAGCCGGGGTACGACGGCGGCGTCTATACAAGCCTGGAGAGGAGCGGGAGTACGGGCGCCGAGTAGCTTCATGACGTTTTTTTATATTACGCATGCGCGCCGTCATATTACGAATACGGTTCATCTAAACAGTACACTGTGCGTAGTGTTACTCATAAGTGTGATCTATTTTTCTCTTTCTTGGATATTTACAATAATTAGGTAAGAACATATTTTATTTTAAAAATTAATTATAATTTAAGTTAATTATGTAGTTTTCTACCGGTAGCAATATTAACTGAAAAAATAACTTACCTAAAACAACTACAAACTTATGAATGACCCACTAACTTACTGGTAAACTATTTTAGAACATATTTCTTAAGGAAAATTTATCAAGAAAAAGTGTATTCTACCGGTTCCGAAGTTATTGTTTCATATGAATAAAAAATAAATGTAAATTACGTTTTAAACATCTCTGTAAAATCTTAAGAAAATATACAAAAAATAATTTAATTTTTACCAATTTAATTTTTTTTAAAATCAGATATTATATAAACATTTAAAAAATGTAGGAAACAATTATAATAAAAAGAAATTTCTTATACAAATTTTGACTAGAAAGATTAAGATAATTTTAGCGATAAAAGCCAAAAGAACTATTCCGGTTTTCTCTGATAGGACAAGGAAAACCGATGATAAAAAACTCGTATTTGAGTAGTGAAAAATGATGTAAAAAAGTGTATGTGTAACTATAATAAAATTGAAGCAAGTAAATTAAAACAAATAATCTAATAAAATATAACTGAATTAAAAAAATAAAAATAAAATTAATTAAATTTTTTAAATTAAAGGTAGAGAAAAAGAGATTCATGTCGTAATAAAAAGAATTAATGTTTCAAATTATAAAATTATTATATAAATAAATATTTTACTTGCATAATAAATAAATTAAAACTGTATTAACTTCACTTTAAATTATATTATCTCATAAAATACCAGATGTTTTCAAATGGAGTATTTAAAATATATTTGGGAGGGAAAATTAAAAAAGTAAATCAACTTATAACAAAACTATTTTTCTTTTTATAGAAAAATAATATAAATGTACTATTTTTTTCATAAAAAATATACGGGTTAAACTTAAAAATAATATTTCAAAAATATATTTTTATAAAATAATTAATTTATCATACAAATATCAGGCGGATCGGTCCATAAAGATGGGAGTATAAAATTTCAGAGGTCATCGTAAAAGGGGAGGGGCTTTTAATAAAATAGTTTGAAAAGAAAATTTTTATAATAATATTTAGATGTAATTTAATTTTATTTCCTATAAAATTTATTAAGTTTAAAAAAGAATATTTAAACAAATAAAATTACATATTTTATTATAAATGGAAAAAAAATTATGGAAAAATTGAAAATAAATTATAGACAAAGGAAATGTTTTAAGAATAAAATTATTAAATTTTATAAAATAGACTATTAATAATAATATTACTTTAATAGAAATGATAAAAAGGGTAATAAATTAATTTTAATATAATTTAATTTACTTTATGAATAAAATCAAAAAAAAAAAAAATAAAATAAATAAACGTTGATTAATAATTAATCCATAAAAAAAAAAATCACGCTATACTTTTAACTTTTCACATAATGACTTTTACTGTAATTTTAAAGTTTGTGTACGTTCTGACCTTCATAAAGTACATTACCTATATTAATGTATTTCTACGATAGTTAAATAATTCTGGGTTTAAAACTCATTTATAGTACATTCAAATTATATAATTAACAAAATTAAAAAAATTATATAAGGTTAACAAAGTCATACAAATTTGATCGATTATTAAATTATTTGTTTGCAATTTAACACATATAATATTCATACAATATATATATATATAAAATATGTGCTTATACCAAGGTTAGATAATATATGTCATATCCTTCATAATAATGTCAGTTTACAGAAATTGTAAAAACACTTGCGTATACAGATGTTTTATGGTTTGTTTGCCCCAAATTTTTCTATAAAGATTGCTCGATCTCAATTTTTTTTTTCCTTAAAGAGTAGATAGAAATTAATATTTTCCCGACTTAAAATTATGTTATCGTATTAATTAATATTTTTCAAGATTAGGCGGAATAATATACCATTTGACGATAAAATAAACCACAAAGTATGAAATAGAATTATAAATAATAATTATAATAATATGGAAATAATAATTTCCATAATTTTTATTAATTCGTAGTTTATATAATTCTGTTATATAAAAAATGATACTAACTAAATATCTATTAATAGAAATAATTAATTAAAGTAACGTATAAATAAATTATACTTATAATAATTTTTTTTTTTTTCTTAAATGACTAAACAAAAAATCTGATATGAACGATTTTCTTCGATATAATTATTAGTTGTTTTAAAATAAAGATAATATTAATAAATAATCTGAATAAGTTATACGAATATTTTTTACTTATTATTATAATAAAAACTTTCACCCGAACTTAAAACAAGTTAAAAATAACTTTAAAAAAAAAAATGTTAAGCGTTTTATAAATTAAGATACAAAAAAAAAAAAAAAAAAAAAAACTATTTTATTAGAGTATTTTTTTAATTTTTATACCACGCTAATAAATTATATTTAACCACTTAAAAACCATTTAAAAAATGAATAACTCAAAAATTAATTTATTTTATGACAATAATGTTCGTCCAATAATGTCAAAAATAATAGATTACCTATTTATCTTTGATAGAAAAATAAATTTTGTTAAAATTAAAATTTGATTTTCTCAATACATAATTTTAAACTGAAATTTAATAATAAAACTTAAATAGACGATTTGTTTTTGAAATTTTAACAAAAAGTTTTGAAGTAAATTTGAAGAGATGTAACAGTAAATCAATCAATTTATCACTAGAATATTCATGTCTTAAGTTCATTTAGGAGAATTAAATATATTTTTTTTCTCGACAAATAAAGAAACAATTTTCTGTAATTATACATTTTTGGTATGAAAACTCGAAAATATAGATAATTTATAATTATTTTCTATAAACTTTCTTATATTTTAAAGTAAGAAAGTACAGAAATTTAAATACCAAATATTTATAACTTATTCCTATAACAAAATTTATATTAAAAGTATCGACAGATTAAAAAATAAAAATAAAAAATATTAATTTTTAAATCATTGTACGATATAAATGTACTACTTACTATATCGATAATCTGATCTGAACAGTAAAAATTCTCTCTGTTTCAGTTGGGATTCAATGAAAGGAAATTAGATTTTTATTAGTTTTTATTATTAGACTACATTTACCGGTAGGATACTAATTGATAAGACATGTTGGTCTCAGGTGTAAAAATATTTATTTAAAAATATTTACATTTAAATATTTTACACTCATAAAATACACGGATGCGGGCGCACACACACACACTAACGTTCTCATACTGTTTTTTGTCTGGATTATAGCGATAAAGTCAAATACTGATTACTGTCGTCATTAAAGGGTCAATAGGGAAAATATCGATAAACTAATCAGAGACACGTTTTGAACAAACTATTACTATTATTTTTACAAATAGAATTAATCATAAAAATTCTATTTTATAGTTTATGTAAAAATTGAATCAATTTAATGGTGGTCAAATTTTCAAAACGTGTTGATGAATGTAATTATTTACTTTTATCAAGTATGTTATTTAACATATTCTTTTAAGGTTTATGTTAAGGTTATAAACCCATTAATATATTATTATTATTTATTTAGCAAAGTAATTCTGCGAACATTAATTAAACAAATATAATATTGGCTTTAACTGGTTGAAAAATCAATGGGACTAGTATACTGTCATTTAAAAAAAAAAAAACAAACTGAAATAGAGATTTGAGATTCTCAAATTTACAGCAAATAGGGAATTTTATTACGTGTGATTTCTTAGATATATGTAATAATTAAAATAACTCAAAATTAAAATTTTGGACCGTATAGAAACAATCTCTTACATAGACTAATTAATGTTTTTTTTTTACTTGATTAGCACCAATTTTAATGACAAAACGAAGTGATTGGGAACTGGCAAAACGTTGTATTTGTTGTGTTAAATATAAGCATCGACCGCTGAATATTTTGTCGATTGGCCTATTTTATATCATTTTATATATATATATATACACGAGTATATATAAAATAGCATGTCATAAGTTATTCATAATTAACGCCCAGCAAAAACTGCTGAAGAAAAATTGATCAAAATTTACATATGCGTTATTCTTACGATATGAAAGGTTTTTTGAAATTTTGAGTTGAAAGGGTTAAAATGGAGTATCAACGAAAACGACTATTTTTTTTTTTTTTTTTTTTAAATTTCTCGTAACAAATAAAGATATCACTTTGATTTTTGATGTATGTAATCTTCATGTGAATATCTAAAATATATCTAAATTTTTTAAATTCCGAGTTTAAAGGATTAAAATGGATTTTTGAATTTTTTTTTTAAACCTGACTACTTCTTCTTTGAATTTCTCGGTAAAAAAATGAAGGTATGAACATAATTTTTGGCGAGTTTAATCTTCATGTAAATACATAAAAAACCGATTTTTAGATTTTTTTTCAAATTCGACCTTGAAAGAGGTGAAGAAAAGTAAAAGAATTTTGAACAATGATTGCGAATTTTTCCCATTTCCGACCATGCTAAACGAGATATTCAGTAGATTTGGGCTTACAAATTCTCTTCAGATAAATATCTAAAAACCATTTTCGGTTTTTTTTTTAACTTCTACTTTTTAAGGGGTACGACCGTGTATGGTGTGGTGGCTCAAAAAACACAGTCACTGTCATTGTTACTGGATATGCGACGCAACTGGTTGCACCTGCCTCCTGTTACTGGACTAAAAAAACATAAAATAAAAAACGAAGTCGGTTACCTCCAAGTGGTATTTTCCCAGTAACGCTAAGAATAGGGAAAAATAAATTTTTACTCGTACGAAGGAAGGATAACCCGATATAACTAATATTTTTAACACAGACGCCGACTATTCTGAAACCCGCATTCTTCAGATTACTCAAAGTTTCGGTTCCTATATTGAGCAGATAGTTATTCCGAATAAATTAGAATACATTAACACTTCTTATAAATTGAACAGGATTTAATTTTTATTTATCATTATTATTCTCATGAGTTTAATGAGCACAGAGGGATTCAGAGGTCAGAGCCCCTCGACCGCGATGGGAAACGCAAGTAACCATATAACGCGAGGAAAATCGCAATCGGTATGCTAGTATACATATACCACAGATGTACCTCGGTTATAGTAGTATAAATGTTTTAATTTTATTTAAATTGTCAAATTATAGTACCAAACAAACGATACAATGATACGAAAAAAATCAGATGTGGACACCACCACATGACTTCCTTGTACGCCTATTATATTACACATACACATTTAAAAAAAAATTAAAAGTAAATGAAATTTTATTTAATTAATAACTTCCGATTTTTTTAAAAATTACTATTTATTGTAAAACATTTTTTATAGTCAGAGATTAATAATTATTAATAAATCAATATATTTAAATTAAAAAAAAAAGAAAAGAAAGTAGATTAAGTTTGATTAGAACCGATGTGCCGTCCCCTTGTAAGATCCAAATATTTCATTATCTTAAATTTTATTTGGCTATAACTATGGAACCAATGAAAATAAGTACAACTTATGATATATCGTTGAAAATCTCTTAATGGGGCTTATTACTGCAGTTAAGAAAAAGCCCAAAATCCAAATTTTTGTATTTCGGGCTTTTCTGAACACTTTTGGTTCAGTCGATTGCAAACAAAAGGAGAGGTGCACAACTAGAAGTTACAACAGTCCTAAATCCAAAATTTCAATATCCTACAGCTAATCGTTTTTGAGTTATGTGAGATACGTACGTACATACGTACAGACGTCACGCCGGAACGGATGGAATGGATTCAAGGATGGTCAAAATGGATACTTCCGTTGAAATCTGAAAACTGAAATTTTAGGGTATTACAATACTTCCTTGTATCGTACAAGAAAGTAAAAATAGCATCACTGTATAAAATGTTATCACTTGATTCTGGAAACATAGAAATAAAAATACTCCCAATTACATTAGTTTAGGCTTTTAGTTACTAAAAATACAGTTAATGAAATACTAAGTAATAATAACAATTAATAGAGAACTAACGAAAAACCGTTTTGAGATTGGAATAAATAAAAAAAAAAAAAAACTAACAATAAATAGATATTTTATTCAGATCAATACATAATTATAAATATATTGTATACATCACATCAGGAATAGGTAAATATATAAGTCCATAGGTTAAAAAAAATCCCCTCATTCATCTATAAAAGATCAATTATCGGTAAATTCTGGTCAATCAAAAATATAAAATTAATAAATAAAAATCACAAAAAGTATAACTTTAAGCGCTTTTATTATTTGTGATAATAATGTAGCGCAGTTATATGAATGGTAATACCTTAAAGTAGTAATTTAAAAAACAGGTCTGTTTACTGTTGATTAAATTCATCAATAGAGTAATTTTTTTTCTGTTAAGTGCAATCTTTATAATGCTATTTTAAATAAACTGTCGAAAAACTCTTATAACTAGATGATTGTTATGGTATGTACTGTATAGTAATTTCTATCATTTGATTCGCGGAATATATCTTTATTTTCTGATATGATGGAACTGGATATTATTAATCTTTTCTGAGAAAGAAGTAATTTTTTTTTGTATTAATAAAATCAAGTACATTACAATAATACTTATTCTAGAGAATTTTTTTTCTTTTTTTTTCTGTCTTCAGTCATTTGACTGGTTTGATGCAGCTCTCCAAGATTCCCTATCTAGTGCCAGTCGTTTCA
>JAAAKQ030254388.1:0-10868 GCA_010016005.3 Zanna intricata | reverse complement strand
TTCAGACGACTCCCGGTAAAGCCCTTTTGGGCTAGGAACGGGAGGGGTGGTGTGGCGGCCGGAATCGTCACTTGGTGTGTGTCTTCCCCTACGGGGGTTGGGATGTGGCACCATCTTGTTTGAACCAACCACGATTGATTTCCACTTCTGTTAACTGACTAATGAAGCTTGGTAAAAAATACGATCACTATTAACTGTATTTTAAAAATAGATTGGATCCACAACACGTGTTCTAGTCACACCGACCCTGACTCCAATTTTTCCTTCATATAAAGATAGTTCGTGTATTTCATGGGTAGGGGGGGTTAGTTGTCAACCCTAGTCGTGTATTTTGTGGATTAATATATCCTCCTAGATGAAACCATTCTTCATCTGTAAAAAAAAAAAACTTAATGTCAAGGATACCTACGGAATTTTGGTCAATAAAACGTTTAAACCACTGACAATAATTAACTCTTTTGGAATGTTCTGTAGATTTCAGTTCATGAAAACATATTACTTTGTAGGGTAAAAGTTTCAGTTCTTTTCTTACATCTTTTGTGCGGTAGCAATTCCGATATCTTGCTGCTGTGCTAACTTAAGCATTGAATTTGATGGACTTTCGGCTATAGCGTCCAAAATATCAAAATAAGCAGTATCTGTTCGTTTAGTTTAGATGAATTTCCACTTCGATCAGTTGCCCGAAACTTTTCGATAGAAGTTCAAACTGAATTGCGGTGAGAAATAGGAGTGTATGGAATCTTTCAGAAAATTTGTGCTTTACTAATCGGTATACTTATTACCTTCACGAAAACGTGTTCAACGGGAAAATTGCATTCCTGTGCCGAAAAACTATTATGTTTTTCTCAACTGTTGATTCTGATAAACGAAATGGAGCACGTTTAATCACAACTCGATAACAAGTCTTGGTTTATTGCTGAGCAACGCCCAATGAACCCACAGGACATCCAACCTAACGCTGAAAGAACAGAATGCGCCACATAATTCTGAAGCATGCTGCACATCGACTACCCAATCGCTGTGTATTATAAGATTTGAATTACTTTATTGAATAAAATATAAAAAGCGTACAAGATACGTGCTTGAAGATGATTTTTCTTTTCATGGATAATGCTTACAAACTGTAAGCCAATTCTATGTGAGTGGTGAAGAAAATTCATACAAGACGAAAATTTCAATGTGAAATACATCATATAAATTTATACCAAAAAATTAAATTCTGAAACTTCTTAATCTAGAACTGGCTCATTTAATCTATAATGGCTACCATTATATCAACTACCCAGCCAAATTCTAAAATCCTTTTTCCTGTTATCTCAAAAACTTAGGCCAACTACTTACGAAGTGTTGTTACATTAACTCTTATTACAAAAAAAAAATTTAATTGTATAATTAAAAATAATAATAATAACAGTACGGTAAGTGATGTATGTACATATATATTTTTGTAATTTAATTGTACTCATATTAATTATTTGTCTCTTATAATTATTAATATATGTTACTAGATTATTAAAATTTTCTTTAAAACGTTTATCTAGAGTGCCTAGAAAAATAACAAATTAATACATTCTTAAATATTGCCTAAAATTGGGGATTGTAATGAATAGAGTGCCTAGAAAAATAACAAATTAATACATTCTTAAATATTGCCTAAAATTGGGGATTGTAATGAATAAAAACATTTCAGTTCACATTTTTAATAATAAGTTTAAGAAAAATTATAATACAAAAATTGTGTCACCTCATCTGCTTTGTCCTACTTAATGCGAGACTGTACTGAAAAAGCCAGATAAAACGTCAGTTTATAAATTCCTACCGGATATTTAAACTAGAATAAAAAACAAACGGAAATTAAGATAACATCTCCCAATTACTGACCAGTTACATCTTCATTAAACTCTATCTAATAGTAAATTATTCTGGATTAATCAAACATGGAAGATAATTTTAAAATGTTCATCTCTTTACTTCTTCAAATGTTGTATCCTATTTTTCTACACCTTAATGAATAATAATAAAAACTGATTTCAATCGTTACTTTTAAACTAGTAATTGCATTAAAATATTTAAATGATCAGTCATGGATCCGATAAATTTTTCTGATTTGAATAATTACGATTAGAGGAGTATATGGTGGAGTTATAATGATGTCATAAAATATATGTACACTATTTTAGCCTGTTTATGTTATGGTAAATTTAATTAATCTGGTAATTATGCGTAATTACTGGTTAATATGTACAATCGCCCAGTGCTGGAGAATGTAATATATACAGTAATTTATTAAATATACCGGTCATTTTACAAATTCTCCATATTGACATATTTTACATATTAAATTAAAAACTTGATTATAAGCAGTAATTACTAAATCTATTATTTAAATAATCACAACACTTAATTATTCGAGTTAAGCGAGTGAAGTGAGCGTAGATTATGTTTGGTTGGATTACGTTGATTACGTGTACTGAAGAATCATACTTATATCAACAAAACCTTTTTTTGAATTAGATTAATATATCTCCCCGAATCCGGGGTTTGAAATTTTGGGGAAGAGGTGCTTAAAAAGTTGGGGGGACGGGATTTCCAAAGATACGGAAGGATTCGGATAGGTAATGCAGGATAAAGGAGTTGCAAGGAAAGAAAGCATCCCCCTATAAACCACAGCTGGCACTTAGAAAATAAATCAGTTAAACTTTCCTATAGCAAACCATAAAAAAGTTTTTCAATATGCTTGTTTACCTGTTTGTGGATAACGTAGACTACACCATCAATCTCGGCAAACGACTTTGAAAAATTTTCTTCTCTTCTAGGTTATATTTGTCCAGCTACGCTATTGCCTAGTATAGCAAAAATACAAAAAATCGAAATAAATCAGCGATCCGTTAACCAGTACTCTTATTATTTTTCAGAACATATGCACTATATACCAACCGACTGTTCCTGACTAAAGCGTACCAAATAAAAACGCAGTAAAACCAACTAAAAAAACAGCAATAACGTAGAGCGAAAAGATTCACGTTTGTACACTATGGAATCTCCAACTCGACTGGAGATTAGTCATACGGGTGTCAACAAATGATTAAGTCTACATCAACAAAATCTCAAATCAGCTAATTTCGAAGTCGAGAGTTCTACGGTTCAATTCCTAGTGAAGGTAAACATTTTTTATACGGATTTGAATAGTAGACCGTGGATACCGGTGTTTCAATTAACCACATTTCTCTGACCTGAGATTGTACAAGACTACACTTCATTCACATTCATACACATCATCCTCATTCATCCTCTGAAGTAGTACAGTACGGTAGTTCCGGAGGCTAAACAGATAAAAGAAAAAATATCAACAAAACCTAACCAAACATAACCTACCCTCGCTTCGCTCGCTAACCTCGTTTAATTAACGTTAAATATACAAGTGATATATGTTATTCTCCAACATTGGAGGTGATATTTTTATTAACTGGTAATTTTGCATAATCACTGGATTAATCAAATTAAGGTAACATATGTACTTGTTAAAGTGAAAAAGCGATCCTATCCGATAACTATTGTTCAATATTTTTCATTAGTTATATCTTGGTTTTTATAACAGTTTATGATAATATTGATAGAATAGATCAGAGTTTCTCATAAATTAAAAAATATATACACATCATTTTTGTGTAACCAAGGTCTAATGTCTACGTATCAAAGAAAATGTAGTAATGCTAATAGATTAAAAATAGGAATGTAGCCAAAAGGAAACCGGTTAATAGGAATACTATGACAAACATAGAATAACAACTATTATTTGTATTACTACTGAAACTGTAAAAAAGTAGTTTCTTTTTCACCTTCAAAAGTGTGTATTTCTTAGAAATTGCTACTGGTATTACCTAAATAATTTACTACAGTTATTCATTCCACCTGTTATACTACGACTACTACTACTATTACTACTGCTATTACGTTTACAACCAATCAGAAACATGTTTGTACATAAACACATCTCTAATTGTATCTACTATGAAATAATCGTAATTTCTAAATATGATTCAGAAGAATCTATTTAACAGTCACAGCATATGTATTTTGTATTAAAATTATTTTGGGACATACGGAAATGTACCTTACTGATTATTAACGCTTTCGTGCTAAACCTAAAAGGTATGACGCACCATTGAAAAATGTGAAGAATATCATAGTTACTGTGTATGTAAGATGTGTATTGAATAAGAATTTAGTTAAAAAGAAATATAAATTAATACTTTGTGGCTAAATCCCGGATTAGAACTTACAGTTTTGAGTTTTCTTGCATTCGGAAATTCCACAATATTTAGGACGTCTCTAAAAAGAATAAAATGAAGAATATGAAATAAGAATGAACAGCCGAAGTCCAGTTTAATAATTAGTTTCGTAGGTTATAAGTGTAAACTAAGATAAGCAGTTTAGCCGCATGTATCGGCATTTTTTTTTTAAAGGAATATCTTATCTGGCCTTAGAAAATTGATAAAAACATTAGCCATAAAAATACGTTTTTTGACCTTTTGATCATAAATAAAGTTAGATTGAAAATATGACTTAGAATAGAAAATTATATTTTATGAAGAAGGTAAAATTTTTTAAAACAAACCACGTGCAATCCTATAATTGTCTACGTAAACGTTCATTTAATAATAATTATTATTATTATTATTATTATGAATATACAGTTGTAATTAATTTTCACAGACAGTGATTAGTTAGCAATTTTGAAAAATGAGAAGTCTCAGTATTATTTTTAGCCGATCGCAGCATAACAAGAAAGTTAATTTATTTAATAGATAATACATGAAGTATCCACTTACCTGTCGTTATCTGAAAGGGAATTTCTTCTATACCATTCTACATCTATAACATTTCCACTGGATAGATTCAATTAAAAACTAAATGATCCATGAAAAATATCAATAATATAAAGGAATTACTGTTTTTTTATGGATACAAAACATATATATTTTTTTTTTACATTCGTTATGTTCTCGTAACAATTTCATTTCCTTTTCTTTTATTGGTTCCTTATCCTTCAGTACTCTTTCATATTTTGTCTATGCATTTTTTTCTACTTTCCGTTGGAGGACTCCAACGTGGAGTTCCTTGGAATCCTTTTATTTTTCGCACATTCCTTTGAAACACATAATTTTCTGTTATTACATTCTCTTTTATGTTATTTCCATACAATCGTTTTATATTGATATTTTAACGCCTGAAATTTTATTAAAAAAATAGTTTAATTAAAATGTATTAATATATTTATTTTTGTGGATTTTATATTTAAATCTTTGTACGGACTGGCAGATCTGTATATATATGTATACAGAGTGTATCACGAAATTTTCCCGAATCGAAAATCGAATAAAACAAATCCCAAAATATGATATGTAATATAAGTCACTCTAGAATATCTTAAAAATTATCAAAAATAATTTTTAAGATTTAAGCATTTGACATATTTGACATTCAAATACGCTTAATTAATTCCGGGGGCTAAGTAAAATGTTTTTCCATTGTCTTGGTTACTGAATCGAATGTAATGTTAAAGATGACCATGTTAAGACTACCGAAATGCAGGTGATAATCAGAACTGCAAGTGACATCTTCGATCAGTTCACAGCTGTTACTGGCTGTTCATAAACAGAAAAATAACGTTCAATGGACTTTCTGCTATACCTTATATGCTTTACATTAGGCAGAACTGCAACAAAGACTGGTAAAAATAGTATAAAAATAATTATAATTTACTCTTTTCTGTCGTGAAATCACATAAATTGTTCTGTAAGAAATACATGGAACTTATTTACAAGTTGTTATATTTTTTTAATTTATAACATACGTAAGTTAAAAGTTTTAGGCCAAAAGTTAGTTTTAAACTAACAATGTTAGAATTAGCTGTTATAAAAAGTTTATAACAGACATTGTAAAATGTATTCCCTCGCATAAGACGTTCGTTGTTGAGAAATATTGGAAAATACAAAATAGTCCTGAT
Source organism: Zanna intricata (assembly GCA_010016005.3). Lineage (NCBI taxonomy): Eukaryota > Metazoa > Arthropoda > Insecta > Hemiptera > Fulgoridae > Zanna > Zanna intricata. The sequence goes on along the minus strand of JAAAKQ030254388.1, from coordinate 4,858 downwards.
GTATGCAAAATGTACTTTACGAATCACTAACCAGTAATTATTGATCAATTACGAAAATAGCTGTTGAGAAATAAATTATAATTATTTAATAAAATAAAATTGTTAAATAAGTTATTAATTTAAATTATTATTAATTATTAATAAATTTTACATTGTAGTATTCTGTTTTTAGATTAATTACAAGCAATTTAAATTAGTCAATATGTATTCAATCGTATTGACGTTTTTATATATCTTAAAAATACGTAACGATAATTTTTTTTTTATTCAGCAAGATACAAGTAGTGTAAATATGAAAAGTTAACAACGTAAAACCGTTTATTTTTTGCAAATCGACTTGAACAATCGTTCTATTACTCTGCCTTGTATTAAAATATAGCATTGGTTTTGCAGATATTTATATCATGTTTTTTGAACGAATTATTTTGGCTAAGATATGTATGAAACCATCCAGGTTTAATTTATTAACTAAATAGACGTGTGTGTAATTAGTGAGAACTGTAGAGAAAGAGAAGGATTGGAAGATAAAAATGATGATATAGAAAAGTTAATACAGAACAAAAAGGATGAAGAAAATTATTAAATAAAACAAGAGATAAATATTAAAAATTTAAGATCACGACTGCCAAAAAAGAAATATTGCTGACAAACATTGCTCTTTAATATAGGATAATTTAAGAACGTGCGGGTGACAATCGGTTCAGATATTGAGCTGCTACAAACTGGAACAAACATACAACATACCTACGTACACCATGCGCACATTACACTCCTTTTTGGGCAGTCGTGTAAAAACATTAGTAAGACAACTTCACACGTATGAGATTTGAGGTTTCGTTCAAAATGAACCGTTGAGATACGAATTATTCAAAAACGACTCATTCATCTGATAGATATTTTCCAATTTTTTAATATATATAAAATTTATGTATATATATATTTATGTAGCTTATGATACTACCGGTAACGTAAGGATTCCAACGGGGGGGGGGGCATACATCTAAATCGGTTCATCCGTTGAGCTGCAACGATGGAACAAACATATACACATACCAGTAAGTACATCCTAAACACATTACTCTCCTTTTTGGGCATAATAATACATATTGGTCTTTGAAGATTGTGCGTTATCTACGAAAATATTGCTCGATTTCTTTTTAGCTACTTATTTATCTCTTAATAATTTCAACACTTTATTAAAATCGTAAAATTAGAAATATATGTATTGTAGGTTTTTTTCTTTAATTGTATTTTACATTAAAATCTCTTCAAGAAAGTTCTATGTTTAAATCTATTATAATTTTTTTTTTTTAAATTTCACTTTTTTATTTTAATTTAATTTAGAAGATTATTCTTTGATTCTTTTGCTGATTTGTAAATTCCATGACCTATGAAAATACATTACAGCCCTTTATTCTTATAAACTTGTTGAATACCTACGAAGAAAATAGTTCAAGAAATATCTGGAAATAGTTTCTTTTTTATTACCTTGATATAAACATTTCACCGGCAAATAACAATACACTTCTGCCGAAGAACTTCTCAAAAGTTTTTATTTTCAGTTGTTTTAAAAAAAAATTTCATTATTCTAAAAGTTTATTATTTTTGGTTATTTTTTGTTGTTAAAATATTAACAATAAAAGATTAAACCTATTTGTTTTTTAACCTTTTTTTTAACTTTCAGTAAATTCTCTTCATTCAGGTTTTCATGATTATAGAATGTAAAAATGTTCCTTCAAGGTTTATCTTACTATTTATCTTACAAAGCCGTAATAAAAGATTACAAAAAGAGATTAAATCCATTTCTTTCTTTTTCTCTTAAAACACCGAACAAGAGATTATTATGTAACATTTTTAAAGGTAACAGGTTACAGCATTATATAAATTTATATTTTAAGTAATAAAAAAAAAATGAAAGAGATATATATATATAGAAGAATATTGCAACATCATTTAAAATTAAGTGAACATGAGAGAATGTCAGAGTGTGCATGAGAGGAAGTGTTGGCCTTGTCTTTCAATCAAATATTCCCATCATGTACAACTTAACATCTAACTAGCAATAAGTAACTGACATCTTTAGTAGGCAGCAGCCGGTTGACCTGTAATAGATAACCAATATATCCCTACAGAGGTTTCTTATTAGGATAACAGTCATACGTGTTATACTATGAATACTGTTTCAACTTTTTACTAGCGTTTCCAAATACGTTTAACAAGCAATAAATATTTTACTTCTCTATATCTTCAATTTCTTTTCTTGATTAGTTCTTTGCTAGAATTCTATTATTTTTTTTGGAAATTAGAACCGTAGAAGTAAGATTTTATAACTGTCGATTGATTTTTTTAATTAATTAATTTAAAAAAAAAACAAATTATTGTTATATCACTGTTAAAACTCATTTAATTACTAAACACGTAACTTTGTTTTTCAATCTTTATTAACATCTATCATAGTGTCTTCATACATACATACATATATATATATATAATAAATTTTAAACTATATACATAAAAATAAACTTCTTTTTCCTACAAGTCTCATCCTAATAAGGCACATAACCTATGATGATATATTTAAGTCTATTTTATGGTTGCAACATATCTAAAAGACCTTGAGATTCTTGAAATGAAAGTGAATTGTGGAAGTGATTCGTAAGCCTGAATTGTGATGATCTTGACTTGTCGATTTGAAGCATATATTTATATATTCAGAGGAAATCACGTCGATACTCTTGGCGTCAATACGTCTAAGTCTGGCACGGGACGACTGATATTTTTTAAAAAATTTCTCATTTCGGGTCTATTTTCCTTCTCATGTCCCATCACCGAGAAGGAACATGAATTAATGTTAACATGAATATTAATTCATGTTATATACTACGTCAAAATATCTATCTAGTAACCAGATTTTTGAAAAAATTAGTAATAATTTTTTTACTCATAGAATAAAAAAAAATAATGAATAATTTTAAATATTTAATTTACATTGTTCTTAGAATGACTATCTTCCAGTAGACGGTAAGCCTATTTACACTGCAGTAGTTGTTCAATATTACTATCAAAAAATCCAATCTTGATTAAGGGGCGTTAGTTTAATCTGAATTACCAATTATAGGACACCGATAACAATAGCATTAAAATCTTATTAAAAGGAACTACATTTGGTAAGGCAATATCGTTAAAATATTGTCTTACTATATGATGATACAAATCATCGTACAAGAAGTTCTATTTACAACTTACGAGGGTAGAACGTAGAATATACTCAGGTAGTTTTGAAGAACTCTATTATCAGTAGTAAAGTAGAAAACAACATTAACAAGAATCAAAAGAATAACACTTAGATAAAACACTTACAAAAGAAAAAAAATCAAAATGAAAGTGAAAACAGAAGCAAAGAGGAAGGGAATGAAGAATTGATTACACTATTGAGTTACTAAGACCTACAGCGTGTAGCTGCTTAAGTCTTCTAACATTCTCATCGTTGTCTAGAAGGTTTACGGCTAGGTGGTTGTATTTCAAACTGAAGTATTTCTTCCTTGACGTACCGTAGACTCAAATAATCATGGAAGACACTGTTGTTGCAAACCACGTCGCATCAGCTGCACACCTCGCTCGCTAGTTTGTTCTGAAATCGCAGTATGATTTCAACGTTGTCTTGCTTGCCGTGCAAGCTCATATTTGGATGAGTATAGATATAGAGTATAAATCAAGACCCAAAAGTGAGCTTGCGAAACCTCCGACTCGTGTCGATGAACGCAGATAATGTTTGATTGTATCTCATCTGTAAAAAAACGCCCGTCCAAGTAGCTACGAAGAACAAGGTAATAAGTTTGAGAACGTAATAGATTGAAAAAAATATCGAAGATTATTTTATTCCTAGTCTTTGACTGAATTAATTTTATAAATTACTAAAGAAGGCAATTAATAAAAAGAAAAATAAAACCTTGAATTTTGTAATATTTTTAAGAAAAATAAATAAATTTATCAGGTGACGCAGTCCAAGAAACTCTGGACAAGATTATTTTATGTAATAAAACGGAAATCCCGTTATTCTATTTTTGAAATACAAATAAACAAACGAAAAATACTTTGATACGAATTAATTATTTAACTTACATGAAACGTTCATATGTTAAGTGCGTTAAACTTTAGTGACAGTCCACTTAGTACAATAACCTCAGTTTATAAACACAAAGATGAGACAATCCCACAGTAATCATCCTTGTTTTCAAAATTATTTCTTTTCTATCAGGAAACATCTGTGATATTTAAATTCTAACAAACAATAAAATGACATCTTATATCCATCAAAATATTATTATTATTTGTATAATGTGTCATATTGAAAATAAATGTGTATTGTGAATTGGTAACATCTGAATGTCAAATAAAAATGTTCTTTTTATATGTGAAAATATTAGCAGTAAACTGTTTAATTATTATAATTAATAACATATATTTTTACTTAAAATAATAGTTCACCTTTCTCATGATGACATTTAATATTAAACAAATATAACTTTAATGTTCCTAGAGCTTAATCAATATAATGAATATCAATATAAACAATATCTGCCCTGAGGTAGATAATCCCAACGTCCGGAAGATACCATTACGTTCCACGTCCAGGGCGGAAACAGCTATACATATGTACTTTTCTTTATGCTGGCTAACGGGGCTCCGAGTTTTACTTTCTCGGAAATCGGATCTGGTCGGTCAAACTTCATCTATAGGCCGCATTTAAGGACGGGATTTTTCGGCCACCTGCAGAAACAAAATACTTTACTGATCATGGATACGGATTACACCGCCTTTAGAGCTGGCGATGTGGCGGCCAGGGTCGAAGTGATTG
>JAAAKQ030254344.1:0-10869 GCA_010016005.3 Zanna intricata | reverse complement strand
AACCACCGTAAGGTATTACTTCAGAGGATGAATGAGGATGATGTGTATGAATGTGAATGAAGTATAGTCTTGTACAACCTCAGGTCGACCACTCCTGAGAAGTGTGGTTAATTGAAACCCAACCACAAAAGAACACCGGTATTCATGATCTAGTATTCAAATCCATATAAAAATTTTTATCTTTACTAGGACTTGAAACTTTGAACTCTTGACTTCGAAATCAGCTGATTTGCGATGTCGCGTTAACCACTAGACCAACCCGGTGGATGAATCTTTCATTTCTAATCTATATTGTTATTACTGTCATGATTATAAGGTTGTTTCTGATTAAGTGATTTAACGAACAGTCGAAGAAAAAGATGCATATTTTCTATGTATACATGATACAACACAGCCGTATCTTTATTTTTTATTAGTTACTTAGCCTCTTGTTTTGCTGCATTACTATCTCAGTGCCATTTAATAGCTTATTAGTTAGTGTATGTACGTATGAGACTGACAAGAATTTTTATTTCAAAATTGAACAAATAAAATATGAAAATGATGCAATCAAATTCTTGGTCCCCACAATAAAGGTAATTTGTTTGGTTTATATATTATGAAATAAATTTAAAAAATAATTATCTACAATGTAAAAATACAAAATAAACTAATTCATTTCTTGACAGGTAATTGGATAGATATCAGATTTTAAATTTTATTTCAAATATTGATAAACTATTATAAAAAATACTTCTATAAAAAAAGCCATTTTCAAGAAATGCAAAAGACTAAAAGCCTGCATCTTAATAGAAATAAGAAAAGGAATGCAGAGAAAAAATACACAAAGCTTACTACCAAAATTAAGACTGGCTTGCAGAAAATAAATATTTTTTTTTTGTTTAACCTCTGGAACCACCGTTAAGTTGTTTCTCATGAATTGTAGCATTTGTGAAAAATGCTATGCCTAACCAGGACCTCTGGATGAAAGGCCGAGCTGCTACCACTTGTGCCATGGAGGCAGCTATGTGTGTATATATATATATATATATATATACACACACACGTGTGTGTGTGTGTGTGTGTGTGTGTGTGTGTGTGTTCAGAATTAAAATATTTTGGACTTTTATAAGTCCCAAAATTTTTTAAAGGAGTTTAGAATCAACTTCAATCTGGCACATCCCCAGGTGGCAAATAGGGGAAGGCTCTGTAGATATATAGGGCAGGTGGGAAAATACCACCCGCGGACCAAAAATGATTCACTACAAATCCATTAGCATCTGACCTGGATCAAGCGGCTCAGTGGTAAGCATCTGTACACCAGAGGTGCAGTTGTGAAAACACATCAGGAACTAACAATCCCTGGTTCTTCCTCCCTTGCGTAAGCCAGAGCTAATTAAAAGCAAGAATGGCTGGTACAAGTAATCACAAAATTACCCCAGGTGGACAATCCACCTGCAAGAAAGCGGCTACAAGGCATTCGGATTCTGGGGAGCCTGGACGTATACGAGAGAGCAATTGGAGTGCTCTGGAAAACTTCCACGCAAAACATACACGTACTTAGGAACATTCAACATACAAACAGCCAAGTTGCACAATCTAACCAATGAACTTGCAGAACGAAAAATTCAGATCCTCAGAGTTCAAGAAACCCAATTTCTGGACTCACAGGCAACCTGGACTACAATGGTTACAGAATTTTTAAAAATGGTACAAACAGGAAAGTCTGCAAAGGGGCGAATATGTTGGGAATAATGGCCTTCCTAGTAAGTAAGAAAGTACTGGATTCTGTAAAAGAAGCAAAGGCAATAAGTAACAATCTTATGACATTGAGAGTCCAACACACAAACAAAAAATTCACAACATACATGCCCTGACTAATGAACAAAATAGAAAAGACCCAGAAAGAACAGACAAATTCTGGGAAGAATTTGAAACAGAGATGTCCAAAATCCCGAAGAACGATGTAAAAGTTCTACTTGGAGGCTTCAACGCCCAAATTGGCAGAGAATGGAAATGAAGAACAGTCGGCAAGTACCCCGCACATAAGTTCACGAACAAAAACAGAACCCGCCTAATCAAACTCAACAAAACAATTTAAAAATCATATCCACATCCCTCAGAAAAAACCCAAAGAAACAAAAAACTTGGTGGTCCCCTGTTCACCAATCAGGAGAATATCAAATCGATCATGTTGCAATAACCTACGACCTTCAGAAAGAAATACACGACGTTCAGGTACGAAAAGGAGCAAACATTGACTCAGATCACTACCTGACAAGAATCAAGATTAAATTTACTCCTAGACATAAACACACCAAGGAACCATCAATAACCCCAAGATTTGATGTCAAGAAAATTAAAGGATCAAAAATCTTGGAAAAATGGGAAGAACAACCAACAAAAAATTGGCAGGAGTTTCAATCTAAAATTATTCAAACAGCCAAAGAGCAAATTTCTCTTCAATAAAAACCTAAACATCCGTGGTGGAATCAAGAATGTGAAATAGCCCTAGAAAACAGAAAGAAAGCGTTTAAGGACTACAGTGCAAACAAAACAGAAGGAACTCTTGAGAAATTCCTAAAAATCCAAAGGCAAACAAACAAAATTATAAGACAAACTAAAAGGAAACAGGTCAACGACCAACTGGATACGATAAGACAAATTTTAAAAATTATAACACATGATTTTTATGAGACATTTGCTTCAAAAATCAAAGGATACACCCCACAGAATCTCTCCTTCAAGAAACAAAATGGTAAACTAGTTCTCACAAAGAAAACTGTCAGATACTCGCAGAATTCTTTGAGAAACTTTTAAACTGCCCTGAACCAAAAGAACGATTCTCGAGAATCGCACCAAGTGTCACAGAGACAGATTTCCATTGCCCCAACTCAAGATGAAATTTTATCCCATATTCAAAAATTCAAAAACAATAAAGCCTCAGGAGAAGATGGAATAATAACTGAATTCCTGAAGAATTTAGGACCCAACTCCATGAAGGAAATCACAAAAATTCTTCAAGAAATCTGGCAAACAGAAAAGATCCCAGAAGACTGGAAAACTGTTTTAATTCATCTGTTACATAAAAAAGGCGATAGAACAGATGTAAACAACTACAGAGGAATTTCCGTTTTACCAGTTACAAACAAAATCCTATCATCCTGCCAGCTAACTAGAGCACAGGAACAGCAGGAACCATACCTATCAGAATATCAAACAGGCTTTAGACCTAACAGGTCATGCCCAGAACAGATCTTCAACCTGAAAACAATAATCAAAATTAAAAACAACAGAAGCAAATCCATAATCTGCACGTTTGTAGATTTCAAAAAAGCCTACGACTCCGTAGACAGATAATTCCTACACCAAATCCTTGAAGAGAGAAGACTAGATCAGAAAACTCAAAGATTAATAGAATAAACATTAACTGGAACTAAATCTAAAATAAAATTTATGGGTAAAATCTCAGAACCCTTAGAAATCAAAACAGGAGTAAGACAAGAGGGGGGTGGACTCTCCTCCCTGTTATTTAACATCACATTGGACAAAGTGTTAAAAGAGTGAGAAGATACAATTAAACAACAAAAACACCATAAACCGATTTCATTAGGATTTGCAAAATTAAATTTAAATATCCCCTAACTAGCATTTGCAGACGATTTAGCAATCCTCATAGAAGACGAACAGACTGTGATAAAACAAATAGAAACACTCAAAGAATGTGCAGAAAAAGTAGGATTACAAATTTCGTTTGAAAAAACAGTATTCATCTTCTCCAGACAAGAAATCCCAAATCTGAACACAAAATATGAAGTAATAAGTAGTCTCTCACTTTAAATACCTTGGAGAATTTATTACGCTGAACAGCTCTGAGAAACCAAGTCAATTAAACAGTCTGCAGTAAGTCAAGAAAGCTCTAGGTTTAGTGCAGAATCTCTACAACAAGAAATCCCTCTCACGCCATACAAAAATTTGTCATTACAACACAGTTATTAAACCCACAGTATTATACGCCAGTGAAACACTAACCTCAAATAGGAAAACCAAAATAGAAGAAATAAGGAAACAGGAAAGAAAAATCATAAGGAAAATATTAGGACCAAGACAAACTGAAGAAGGATACAGATTACAATCAAACGAAATAGTTGAAACATATTCAAACATCGAAACTGACATACGGAAAAGACGAATGAAATTCCTCGGACACCTTTGCAGGTGACCAGAAACCGACTGACCAAAAGAAAAATCACGTACTTAACATCATTAAAAGTTGCAATCCCCTGGCTCACAGAAACACAAAAGGATTTAGGACACGCAGGAATTACACTAGAAGATATCACAGACAGAAACAGAAATAAAATAGGTAAATGGGAAGTTAAACCAGAAGCACTGAAGTCAAAACAACACCGTCCAAAATGGTCTGTAGAACAGAAAAAAGCCTTTTCCAAGAGAAAGAAAGAATTTTGGAGAGAAAAGAAGAACACTTCAAGCGAAATAAATATGAGTCATAAATGCTTAACGTCTTCCATTGGGAAGTTTTTGACATATAATAATAATAAAAAATATATGCAAGAAAAATTGAGAAAAAAAAACAAATTTTAAAAATACAAATATATAATAATAATAATATATATTATATTATTATATATATAAATATTATATTATTTTATAATTTTATATTTATAATTTTAAATATATTTTAAAAATATATGTGTGTGTGCACACACACACAACAATCCCCAATGGGTAAAATTGTTTTTAATTTAAACATCAAACAATATACAAATAATTTAATATCAACATACATTAATAACACATTAGGTAAATAATATACAGTAAAGCTTGGTTATTTCAAAATTCAAGGGACCAATCAAATATGCTCGTTACATCTGAATTGCTAACTCAAAACCATAAATTTTTACGCTGTCATTATCTATTATAATACAAAAAATATTCTGTATATGTAAGAAGAAGCTGCTTTAAAATATCGATTTGTTTTGTATTATAGGCTAACAAATAAAATTTTGATGCAACACAATTTTTAGATGTTAATACATTTTTTTTTTTAATTAAAACTGTTAGTGTTCAATAAATTAAAAAAAAAAATGGTAATAGGTGTGCAGTAAAACTTACCAAAATCATTGAGGAAAGTAACAAATGAACACCACACAAAAATTTCTATGTCACACATTTTTATGTACAAACTAATTTATTAAATCTAAAAAATCATTCTAATCTGTTTTTTCTTCTTTGTAACAGAATACGTCCAAACTTAATTGCGCATACAAACTAATTAGCTTTAAAATAATAGTTTAGTTTCATTTGTTTAATAGTTTTATACTTGTAACCATCAACACAGTTTCGTAGTTTATTCAAGTACTCCACAAATTCATCAATTACATTATTAGCATCACTAAACTAGTTAATTTTAAAAATATTCTTTGGCGTCAATCACCGATACGACTGGGTGAGTAGTAGATTCATCTTCGTTTTCAGTTTCAGCTTCACTATCATCCACATGACTATGAGTTACCTCAGTAATAATGTCGCCACCAGTCAGAATTTCTATAATATGAGTTTGGATACACTAAAATGAAAACGCATTCACTGATGCAACTATAATATTACTGTACTGTATTAGGATACTGGAAATCCGATCGATTACATTAACCCAATACTATTTGTGTAACTGATTCTATTGTACAGTATTGTATTTTTAAACTGAAAATTATAGCAGACTTCCATGGCGCGAGTGGTAGCATTTCGGCCTTTCATCCGGAGGTCCCAGGTTCAAATCCCGGTCAGGCATGGCATTTTCACACACACTAAACATCATTCACCTTCATCCTCTGATGCAATACCTACCTAACGGTGGTTTTGGAGGTTAAAAACAAAACTGAAAATTATGACTACTGAATTTATCAGTGGGAGTAGGACAGGTAAAATTTATCTTTAACCACACCCCTCTTCAGACTTTCACTTAAATCATTTAAATTTGGGGGTTATGACAGATAACTACTGTTTGGGCCCCACTCTTTCCTGGAATTTTGCAAACAGAAATACCTGAGTAATTAAAATAACTACCAGCCTTTGTAATACTGCCCACCGGGCTGGTCTAGTGATTAATGCTACATCACAAATAAGCTGATTTTGAAGTCAAGAGTTCTAGGGTTCAAATCCTAGTAAAGGTTAAAAGTTATTTTTATTCGAACTTGAATACTAGATTGTGAATACCAGAGTTCTTTGGTGGTTGGGTTTCAATTAACCACACTTCTCAGGAGTGGTCGACCTGATATTGTACAAGACTACACTTCATTAACATTTAAACACATCGTCCTCTGAAGCAATACCTTACAGTAGTTCTGGAGGCTAAAACAGAAAAAGAGAGCTTTTGTAATACTGCAATGGAACTTGTACAGTATGTACTTCAAACATGTACAGCATGTACGTACTGTACAACATCCTGTTAAAAACCTTTTGTTCACCCTTCAGACCTGACTTGAACAAGCCTAACATAAAATGTCACAATCTTTATATGTAAATTGTAAATGTATATTTTCTAAATCAAGAAATGGAATATCCCTTGCATTGAGATTATTTGGTTGCTATTTAAATTTTTTTGAATTACAGTATTTTAAAAAATGAAAATGCTTGTAATATAAGAAAGTTTATGATGCGTTGGTACCTTACTAAAAGCAAGTTAATTAATCATTAATGAAATAGAAAACCATACAAATCCTGGAATTTTGTAGGTTACAACCCAGTTCTCATTAAAAGCAAGCTCATTATTCATGGGTTCCACAGTATTTAATAGGTGCATTCAATTTCTAAAAAATTCAAGCAGATAATTACAGTCGATATATTATCTGACTTTTAACAACACTTGTTTATCATTTCACTTAATACAAATAATACAATAGGCCTAAAAAATTTGGTTTGATAAGTTAACCTACAAATTATTTATAATTTAGGTAGTATGAACAAGCAGTAGAATTACTATAAGTAAAAGGAGTTATATGAAGTGCAATGACATACAAATGACTATGCAGTGATGTTACAGTTACATGATAAATTCAACAAAGGAGTGGTAGACCTCAGATTGTAATAGACTACACTTCATTCACATTCATACATATCATCCTCATTCATCCTCTGAAGTAATACATTATGGTAGTGGCTAAACCAAAAAAAGAGAGAGATAAATCAAGTGGCAGTGTAACAAATAATGTACAGGTCAGATATGAAACTATAAAAAACATACAAAATTTAATTTATGATAAAAAACTAATTTATCAATAAAATATAACTTACTCTTCTACTTCATTTGGAGTCAATTCATGGCACAAACAAGCAGCTAAATCATGGCGAGGCAGCTGCTTCTCAAACTGCTGCTTTCTATAAAGGGCACCTGATGTACCAGTTATAGGCAATTTTGTTGCTGGCAGTTTTTGCATGTATTCTGCAGCCTGTAAAATTTTCATATAGATATCAGAATAAGAAATATAACAAGCAAAAATTATCAATTTCTACTCCATTAGTATGTATACCATCTATAAAAGAAATAAGTACACTTATGGAGTGTCCTGTTCAAGTCCTCAATAGCTTCATTTGAAATAGCCTTTAAAGTCTGTGAAAAATTTGCTTTAATGTCATCAATAGTCTCAAATCGGTATCTTTTCATCACCAATTTTAATTTTGGAAATAAGAAAAAATTGCAAGGAACCATGTCTCACACGTAGGGAGACTTAAGGAGGACAATCATGATTTCTGGTATAAAACTGACCAACCGGCAAAGCTGAGTTGTGGGTGTATTGTCATGATGAAGGAACCATGAGTTGTCACGCCACAACTCAGGTCTTTTTTTGTGATTTTTTTTACGAAAAAGTTGTAAAACATCTTGATAGTACGCACTACTCACTGTTTCACTTTGAGACAAGAATTCAAAATGCACAATTCCATTAAAATTGAAAAACAGAGAGCATCACTTTGATAGCGGATAGACTTACATGCTTTCTTGGGGTGTGAAGATCTGTGCAAATCAAATGTGATGATCAAACTTTTGTTTCAATGTTGTAGCTGTAAACCAATCTTTCGTCTCCCATTCTGATCCTTTACAAGATTGTTTCATTGTCATTGGCTTGTTCAAGAAGTTGCCAACAAACAACCACTTGATGTTTTTTTCTACTGTTCAGTCATCAAACAAGGAATAAACTTTGCTGCAACTCGATTCAAGTTCATTTTTCAGTCAACATGTCATGGCATGATCCGAGATTGAGATGCTAAACTCTTCTGCAAATTCTCTGACAGTCAATTAGCAATCTGTATGCACCAGATTGTTGATTTTCTGAATATGGGTGTCATCAGTTGAAGTCAAAGGCTTTCCGGGTCAAGGAACATTTTTAATTGATTGATGACCACTTTTAAATTGTGAAAGCCATTTGTAATATTGCATACAACACAGAGCATTATCTCTGCAAGTTTGTTTCAAAAGTTGAAAAGTTCAGTAAAATTGTTTTCCAATTGTACGCAAAACTTTTTGGGTTGTACAGTTGCTTCAGAAAAATGCACATTACAAAAATCACTAATAACAAGTTACACTCAAATACAATAACATGAAAACTAAACAAGATATCAACAATCCAAGAACATGTGATTACAGAGGATGTTCTGCAGAACACAATGCTGCCAACTGCATGTCACTAAATATCTCCATCGGATGTAATTAAAAATGTTAGTTATTTTCAGAACAGACCTCCTATACAAAAAAGTAAAATTATTTAGACTGTAAAAATATTCTGTAAGCAGTTAATGGCATCCACACACATCACACATATATAAAATTATAATACTAATATCTCTTTTTAAGATTACAGTAGTTAACAGGAAAATTATAACAGCAGTTCAGGTCATTGAAAAAGGTTACAGCACTTTAAAAAATTCCTATCTCTGAAACAACAACAGATAATCAAATGAGTATTTTTTTTTTTTAAATTCACCATCTTAAAAAGTTTTTTTACACACCTCAGAATGTTTCTACATAAGTTCCATTGGAGCTCATGTAGAAACAGAGGCAAATGGAATCCTAATATGTTGGCCGATTACTATTGGACCATTAAGAGGGATGCTCCACAGGCAAAATAAAGCAGAAAATCTTCATTTCTTACTTTCTAGGTTGAGTCAAATGTTTGTATATTGTGTAGTTAAGAATGCAGAAAGTATTAAAATGTTTCAAATTACAAATGCCTGTCTCATGGAAACCTTGTGTGATGGGGGAAAACCGATATCATATTTGAATTCGGGATCACATATTTTTCTTCCCGAGATGAAAAAAAAAATTCTTTTTTGTTCCCCAGTGTTATTAAAGAGAGAGTATGTACACCCTCTGTAGCAAGTATAATTTTGTTTATATATTTTTAAATTTAATTTTTTTATTTGAATATCTGATTTTGTAATTAATACTTTGAAAATAATAATTCAATAAGTTTGTTAAACCACCTAGAACAATAAAAATTCATTTGTTACAAAGTATATTTCAATTTTTCATTGCAACTCTGTTTTAGGCAATTGTCATTGATAATTTTATTTCAGTAATATATAGCAGCTTTAGTATAATTTATTTAATCACTTTAAAATAGAAATATCAAATTAAAAAAATTGATCATTTTAAAATAACTAGATTAAAATATATAAAAATGAAAAGAACTTTAAATTTGACATTTACAATCAGTTGTGCTATGTGTTGCATAACTATATTGGAGTTGTACAGCTGAACTAATATAGTTAAAAGAAATGTGGGAAATAATTTTAATGATGCCTGCAATGCAGGACACAAGAGCTGATGCAACAGAGCTCCCTCAAACAAATTGGAGCCTACTGGCTGAATACCATAGCCTGCAATGCAGGACATGGTAGTGCAAAGGGGTGCATACCACCACCTAATGCCATTTGCATGAGGAGGATCACTGCCATGCCAGGAAGTCCATTTTACAGTTATAACTGATTTATACTCCACTAACACAAAACGCACTAAGTTTTCTGCTGAATTGTCACTGTTGCACTGACTGACAATGGCGCAGAGGTGTTGTGTGCATCAGCTCAAGGTCACAGCCAGTCATCTAAAAATAATTGATGATTTCCTGATTATTTTGCAGTTCTAATTAATACTTTATCTCAATTACATACAGAGATATGATTTTTTTTTTTTACTGCTGCAAACTTTTTTGACAACTCCATATTTTTGTAGATTAAGGAAACAGAGTAAGGATATTTTTCAACAAAGATGTTCTAAATAAATTTTTAACTCCAATTTCACATACAAACAAATCTATGTAATAGATTATAAAACCTCACACTAAGATGAGGTTATATGTAAATATCAAAAAATCTAGATAAACTAAATTTTCAGTTTCAGTCTCCTCTTCCTCTCTGTTGTGTAGATACTTAAAATAATACATTTTAATGGGAAGAAATTCTTATTTTTTTAAATTGAAAGCCAGGATCTTTTAAATTTTTAGTATAGTTACAGATAAAACTAAATTCTACAAATGTTATCACACACAGTAATCAATGTAACACTGTTAATATCAGGCAAAATAAAACTTTTTCAAGACACTAGGTAATATACTACTTTTTAACAGACATTCATTTATTTATAAAAGTAACCTTAAGAATTCAAATCTGTATACAATTACCTGAAAAAAAAAAAATTTTATGCCTGTTATCATACCATTGATATAAATTTTTTTTGTCAAAATATGTAATACTAAACTAACAACCCTAAAATATTAATAATAACACTAATATATATATATATACAGGGTTTGTATAATAAGTAACCGGACTGACCTCAGAAAACTTTTTATTGGCAAAATATGTACAATTTTTCTT
>JAAAKQ030254333.1:0-10869 GCA_010016005.3 Zanna intricata | reverse complement strand
AGTCAACACATACCCTCTTAAGAATGCAAA
The DNA here is from genome assembly GCA_010016005.3 of Zanna intricata. NCBI lineage: Eukaryota > Metazoa > Arthropoda > Insecta > Hemiptera > Fulgoridae > Zanna > Zanna intricata. The sequence goes on along the minus strand of JAAAKQ030254333.1, from coordinate 10,839 downwards.
AAATTAGTCGACCCAAGAGAACAACAAAAAAAAAAAAACAAAAAAAAAAAAAAAAAAAAAAAAAAAAAAGGTCGACGACTCCTCTGAGAAGTGTGGTTAATTGAAACCCAACCACCAAATCACCGGTATCCACGATCTAGTATAAGGCCTTATAGGCCTGTTAGTTCTTAATTTACATTTTATAAATAACATGACAAACAAACATAAAAAATAGTATATTTGATGTTGATGGATAACCAGCATTTATTAGCTGCTGTTTTTAGATTTTTTAAATTCCTACTTATAGTTTTTAAAAAACAATTTTTACGTCGTTAATATTATGAATTAAAATATTTTTTAAGAAAGACCTTACGTATTTGGGTGATAAAATGCTATACCTCTCTGTACCCTAGATAGGTAATGGGATAGGTATGGGTACGGATAGGTTTTATCTATCTGTGTATGCAAACAACGTGTCCTGAATTGCAGCACAAAATGGCTGACTTTTAACAATCGGGAAGATTCTTTTTTTGGATCATCTTAAATCACTTGCACTTTTAGTTTACTCATCCTTCTTCTGACACTACAATATACATTTACACTTAAGTACAAAGGTACAGATATAATGGTATTCTTGGAACAAAAAAATAAATGAAATAAAATGCGACAAAAAATGTTTATATTTTTACTTTTAAAAAATAACACCAGATTTTATAATTAAACTTACTTTTTTCTAAAAGAAAAATAGCTAAGCTGTATCCTTTTTGTAGATTACAATACAGAATCAATTTTGAAGGTAATATGAATACTGTTTATAGCATAAGAATGCAAAAAAAAAACTATCGTGTAGAGGAACTCAGGCGAATATCCAGAAAACTTTGGAAATAAATAAAAAATATCCATAAAAATATATAAGCAACACGAAACTGCACTATAACAATTTTCTTTCAATGTATTATAGAATATTTAGTAAAGGGAGGAAGCAAACAATGAAACAACGAGAAATAGTAGGTGTGTGTGTGTGTGTGTGTGTGTGTGCGCGTGTGTGCGCGCGCGTGTGTGTGATTGTGAGTTAAGTTGTGAGGGTGCACAACTCCCTTCCCCGTAATGACGGTGGGCGGAGCATTCAGGACAACCGGCGGCTGGATCAATACGATACGAGTCACGCTAGCAATCCATCACGAGCTCCCCAGCCACAGCAACGGCGACCCTAGGAATCCCGCAATGCATTAAACTTGCACTTTAGCCACCCCAACCTGTACATAAGTAATTTGATCTACAACAAACGTAGTTACTAACTCTAGTAAAATATTTTTTCAAAATAAAAATATTAAACTTTTTTAACACCGTATGTTTTTTCATATTTCTTCTGATTTGTAATAATACTTTAGAATACGTAAGGGTTAAAGATGATAAAATCTGCGTTCCTGTGGATAAAAGATACGCAAACCGCTTTCGATTATAACAAAATAAAATAAGCATTGATTTTATACAATTAATACATTGTTATTAAATGAACATGATAAAAACATTAATTTTAATTTTTTTTAAAATTAAACTTAAGAAAATCGATGTAATAAAGTTAATACAGGTAAATTTAAATATTGTATGAAGCTAATTTTTTAACAATTAAAAAAATATTGGAAGGGGATTTCAATTTTTATGAACATTCGTATCTTCTTTTTGCAAAATGAATAGTTGGGTTTATTTTTTATTGTAGAAATTTTTATCTAGTTATCCCATTTAAATTTTCACAAACAACTTTTTCAAACTAAACATTCTAATAATAAACAAGATGATTTGGAAATATTTTATTTTTATTTATTTATTTTTTAATATTTAATTTTTTTAGCTGTTAATACCTAAAATTCTGATATTCTAAGTATTTTTGGATGCGAAAAAGAACCGGATCTTTTTTCTAGTATATTGCTTTTATTATTTTCATCTATAAAGACAAAACAATTTTTACCTTTCAGTTTCATATATAACAGGTACATTTTGATTGTGGCATCATTTTCTATAAGCCTAAAATATCTTTTAAAAATACTGCACGAGAAAACTTACAACATACTCTAAAATTTTAACTTAAAAGGCTCTAAAATAAAAATCTAATGTTTACATCACATGACTTCATTGTGCTCCTATTAAATTAAATATACATATTTAAAACAAAAAATTAAAAGTACATAAAATTTTATTTCATCAATAAATTCTGATAGTTTTTCATTTATTTTTTTTATTGTTATTGAATATTAATTATTGTAAACATGTTTTTTTTTTAAATCAGAGGTTAATAATTATTAATAAATAAATACATTTAAATTAAAAAAAGAAGATGAAGTCTGATTCACAATCACAATATTTGGTGGTTGGGTTTCAATTAACCACACTTCTCAGGAGTGGTCGACCTGAGATTGTACAAGACTACGCTTCATTAAAATTCATACACATCATCCTCATTCATCCTCTGCAGTAATACCTTACGGTAGTTCCGGAGGCTAAACAGATAAAAGAGAGGGGGGGATTCGAACCGATGTAAGATTCCAAACATTTCATTAACTAAAATTTTATTTGCCTGTAACTCTGGCACCAATGAAAATAAGTAGCACTTATATTGTTGAAAAAAAAACCCTCAATGAGAGCTTATTACTGCAATTAAGAAAAAATCTAAAATCCAATTTTTTGTGGGGATTTTGGTTCAGTCGATTGCAATCAAAAGAGTAGGTGGCCAAGTAAATGTTACAACAATCCTAAATCCAAAATTTCAATATCCTACAACTAATCGTTTTTAAGTTATGCAAAATACGTACATAAAGATGTGACGCCGAAACTAGTCAAAATGGATGCAGGGATGATCAAAATTGATATTTCCGTTTAAATCTGAAAACCGAAATTTTTCGCGTCACAATACTTCATTTACTTCGTACAAAGAAGTAAAAATCATTCCATAAATAAACACAAAAAATAACATTTACTTTAACTTGAACATATTATACTTTAAAGCTTTTTTAAAATCTCTTTTTCTTGAAGCGACTACTATTACTACTAATAATAATAATAATAATAACCATAAAGAATTAAATGATTAATAAAATAAATTAGAAGGTAAACTGGTAAATCAGGTAAGTTTATTTTATTTGTATAAAACTAAAGAAAGTTATTATTTTATAATAATAATAATAATAAAATTGTACCTTAATGTAAAATATACACATACGAATATTACAAGTTTATAAGAACTATGAGCCATGCACAAAACAATCAATGATATTCTAATAATAGTTAGGGCAACTTAATTTTTCTAAAGTTAAATAAAACTATCACAAACATTTAATCTTATTTAATTATATTTATTTAGATGTTACAGGCTTAAGGATATTACTAAAATATTATTAAATATTCATTCATTATTATAAGAATTCTTTATAAAATAAAAATATAAATGAATAAAAATAACTGTACTATTTTTTATTTTATTTGAAATGTAACTGTTTGGTTTTTTTTTTTTTGGTTTCACACAAACATAAAACCAGTAGTGTATTTAGAATTTCACTATCATTAACTTATATTTATCCATAAATTTAAATATAGATAATTTACTTTTATGAACAATTAAAAACACAGCTTCGTTAAAGGCTTTATTATTTGCAAAAATCATTTACCTTCTTCACGAACAACAATTTGTCATTTGGATTAAGATCATAAGTCAAAATAGAAGTCGATCAGAAATCAGTTAAGAAATCCTAAAATAAATAAAAAAATTAAGATGAAAATATGTTAGTTAATCTGTAAAATCTAAATTTAATAACTCATAATATCCGGGTGATTCGAAAAGGACTTTATAACTTTAAAAGAACATAAAAATTTATTGGGGAAAAAAATATTGTACGAGAAAGTTTACACAACAAGCTAAAAGGCTCTAAAACAAAAAAAAATATGACTTCCTTGTACGCCTATTAAATTATATATACACATTTGTTTTTAAATGAATAGAAAACATATCAAGTTTGTCACCCTTGTTTTCACACACATCCATATATGTCTGTCAGCGGCCGCTACCATTCAGAATTTGTCGTGAGCTTTAGCAGGACACAATTTTGAATAATTCTTAATGATTCAATTAGAAAATTATTTAGGTACACTAGCAAACTTTGTCGTAATTACCTCAAAATAATTTTTAAAGAAAGGGAATAACTAATAATATTTATGAGGAAAAATTTGAATAATTATCTTATGTATGTTCATAAACGTTATTTACATTTAACCTTGCATCAACATCTAATGACTGCAAAACTTACCTCAGTCCAACCGATATTACTTGGTTGATATTATTTTTAAGCGTGTTTGTAATTTTTTAACAATTTTTTTCCTATTTCAGGCGTGAAGGAGTTTAAGCATGTGTAAGTCGGTTAATCTAATTATTTTTTGAGTTTAATCACGCTCTGTTATACAGAGTGTGCAATATAAATCCGAACCCATATATAGCTGTTGCCGAATCCGTAGGTTATGTTGGAATGAAATTTTATGAATGATACAATAAATTAAATAAGAAAAACCTAATTTAAATGTTGTATTTATTTATCTTATTGTTAGAAAAGATATTCAAAATGATCACCCTGGGCATCGATGCACTTTTGTGCTTGACTAATCATATTGAGAGTCGTCTGACGCAAAACGTTGTCAGTGCATTGATTTCTCGTTGAATATTCACTTTCAGTTCATCAATATTGAGAGGATTAGATGAATAACTCTCTCGTTTAAGTAGCCCCAAAAGAAATAAATTGCAAGTAGATAACTCTAAGGAACGTAGAGGCCACTGTCCTCCGCTGATAGCTCGTTCATTTGGGAAAGCTGCATGAACGCGATTCAGTGAACGGTTTGATGTATGACACGTTCCTTTGTCTTGTTGGAAGAACAAGAACCTGTATTCTTTTTAATTATCAATTAATTGCACATGGATTACTTCGAAAATTGTTAAGTAAACTTGTGTATTGAGAGTCCAATCAAAAAATATTGGTCCCGCTATACGATTACCGGAAACGACACACCAAACACCAATTTTCTCATCGTGAAGTGGATGCTCGAATATCTCGTGAGAATTCCACGCCATCCGATTACTGGTGATCTGCGAATTAACATGGACGGATGAAATACGACATCGGATCTATCTATAAAACCCAGTAGCAACAATCAAGTCGTTTCGGTTTGTCTATCTTTCCGTTTACAATATTTAAAAATTTATTACAACTGTATTCATTATATAGACTGGGCCACAAAATCAAAAGACTAAACACATCTGCGACGTGTAACATTTATGAATAAAATTGACTAATGAAAACTTACATTCTGTATTTACATTATCAAGTTTTAATATTTTTGTAAAGCATGTTCTAGACGAGCACCCTGCATAGCGATGGACTTATGTGCTAGTGATCTATTGGGTCATCTGACGCAAAAAGTTGCTGATTCTGTCGATTTCTTACTGTATGTTCTTCTTCAGTTCATCGACAATGTGGGAATTTGACTGATAGTGTGTCAGTGTGGGAACTATCCTTCAAATAGCCCTAAAGGAAATATTTCTATTATACAAATCTGGGGAAAGCGGAGGCCACAGTCCTCTGCTGGAGTTATTCTAAAAGCTTTATGCAAGCGTGCTGATGAATCGTTTGATGTGTCCCGTCTTGTTGTAAGAAGCCATATACTTCCTCACGATCGAAAGATTTTTCTTACCGACGAAAGTTCTTTGAATATTGTCGATGGGTTCTCGAATCCTAACGGAGAGCTGCATATTTCGTTTTGCATTTGAAACAGACTCCGTGGTGCGCCAATTTTTTATCAAACCGTGCTACATTTTTCTGAGATACTAGCATTCAGAAATTTTTCATAGAATATTTGAAGCGTTTCATGAAAGTATCGCACATAAACTTTCGCTGTAGCAACTATTTCCTCAAACGAATAATGCATTTTAGAAAAACATAACTGCAAAAAACCAAACTACTAGTCTTCAGCGACGGTATTAGGGTTAAGATGATGATAAAGTAACTCTAGCTCGAGCCGGCTCAGTTCGATTTTTAGTTGCTCATCCAGTATTATGATATTTAAAATTTAATTTTAGGGCACAATATTTTGTCACGAAGTAATACATTTTTTTTTTTACAAAAAATCAATCATAAAATAAAATCAATTAAAAATATGCATTGATTTGCATATTTTGACTACATTTTAAAATAATATCAAATGAAAACAATCTTTTCACCAAAACTTTGATTCAAAAATTTATTCTATTTCTTTTGTAGACTACATTTATGCAAAGAAAAATTTCATTGTGAAAAGTCTACGTAGAAGTCTATGAAGATGTGATTGAAGATGAAGATGATTACCGGAAATTGAAGTCTGTTTTACACAGAAATAAAACGGAAATTTGCAAATTTTTAAAAAACAAAGATTGTTTTTGATTCAGCAATTACAGTTTTTTATTTTCACCGAATATTACATTCACAAAATTAATTTCTTTGTACACGTTTTAACTTTTACACCGCTTTTCAAGATTTTTTTTTTTTTTAATCTCATAACGGCCATTTTACAGATTTCTATTTATCTACGGATAAATTAACCGATTTCATTTTATAAAACAAGAAAAAATCTGTAATAAATGAAATAATTTCCTAATTTACCATACCTGAATCGTTTCATTTATACTTGACAAAGAATAGTCTTTTTGCGAATACGCTAACACTGAGTTTGCATTCAACAGCAGAGACATCGTAAGCCAGTCGTACTATGGGTTCGATTTCTTAATGGTCGCTGTCCGGGAGATAATCCCTGAAGACGTAAAGAACGTGGCCTGGATGGAGGAAGTGGCCGTCGACAGTACTTTCTGCGTCTAAAATTATTAACAGATTTTTATAGAATATTGCCTGAACTAAATTATCAACATTACCGATTACAATTAGACTATTAGCTATGTACTTAAAAATCTTTTAGCAGCATTATTTATAAATTATTGCTAATTACTTTCGTTCCAGAATATAACCTCACCTTTACCTGCGTAATGCGATAAGCCGATCTTAGCAAGCTGTACTCGGGATTATGGCGAACGAGAAACCTATTACCTAGAGAAGCCTATTACATGATAACGTGTAAAGGGTATATAAAGTCGGGAGTAAAGCGGGTGGTCATTATTATTCGATGCTACGGCTGAGAAATACAATTATGGGTAAAAATTTCTCAACGATTATTATTAATTACAAATATTGAATATATAATAGACGGATCACGCTAATGTATGTTGCACACAAACCGATGGAAAAAAATTGCATCACAAACCTTTAGAAAAAAAATTTCTATTGTATTGGTAATAGGTGTTTGGAAACTGAATGAAAAATGTTCTTTTTTCATTTTAAATAAAGTTAAAATTAGTTTTTTTGGTTAAAATATGTTACTGAAACTAAATAATTTCTTAAAATTTACAATTAAAATACCTGCAACTTTCGAATTACATAATTTGCGATGATATTTCAGTACATATACAAATATTTCATAAATGTAAAAATATGTAGTTTATTTGAAATTTCAATTTTGGAAGTAACTGAAACTTTCACTACCCTCTATTCAGCAGTAATTCAAAATAAGGCCCTTACTGGCTTTACGTCTGATTACGTTTTCTATTTCATTTTCTGTATACGCTTATTAAATCCTGGGATTTAATAAGAGATTATTTCAAAAGTTGTCAGAACGTAGGTCTGATAAGTTAAAAAATTTAAAAAGCAAATTTTATTGTTTAATTTTTGTTTCAGTAACCTTGGTTAATTACCTGTAATGGTTTTCTTCTAAAACCATAAGATGGTTTTCTTTAAACCATAACCATTATGAACGATAATCTTATCTTGGGCAGTAATTAAGTGCATACATATTTCACATATGCAAATTATTTTCACTATAGTGCAGTACTTGCAAAGATATTTAGCATACATACCCTACCTACTTTATTTAGTATATTTTCTTAAACATTTATAAAAGAGAAATTTTTTATCTTTTTCAGTCTTATTAAAACAACGGTGTTTAAAATGATTATTTTATAATAACAAACAAAATCAGTACGAATATAATTAATATGAAAAAAATTAGGTATTAATGTAGTAGGGCGATCTATCGTTGTAGTTAGTTCTTTAGATGGTGCTACAGAAACGCTATATTGAAATAAGAAAATAAATAAAATTATAAATGTAATCTAACCAAATTATATTTTATATTCGCTTCGCTCGCTAGTCAAGGTTAACGAGCGAGGCGATCGTAGGTTAAGTTTGATTAGATTTTCTTTATAATTAATTTCTATTTATTTTATTTTATTTCAATATAGCGTTTCATCTAAGAACTAACTACGCTGGTAGATCGCCTACTACATTAATATCAAATATTAATAATTAGTAATAAAGATAATAGCTAAGAACCTTTTGTTTCTTTGGTTGAAATATTCTGAGAAAATATTTTGGTTAATAACTGAGAAAATATTCATACCTAGATAATTAGAAAATAATTACACAAAACAAAAAATATTTGACGTAAAGTCAATGTTGAAAACGAAAAGTATTATGAAATGGATAGATGTAGTCAAGGTTTTAGAGTGCCGTGAACTTACAGCAACGTACACTGTTTGGATTATTTAATAAGCGATTTTGAAAGATAAGTACCGTAAAAAGGCAAAAAAAGTTCTTTTCTTCACAATCAGCACATCGAATAATTAAATGCTACTCCCTAGTTCTTTCTGTTCAAAGTAATATTTTTCCGCTTACTAATATTGTTCTGTATAAAGGAATCATCAAAACTTTTTGCACTTTAGTTTCTACTTTTCTTTTAATTTTTCCTAAACATCTTTAACTGCATTTATAGATTTACGTATGCTAGCTTTCTGAAGAAGAGAACACACAAACATCTTCAGACGCACTCATCACGGTTATTATTACATTTTTTTTCTTTCATATTTTTAAATGGGGACTTTTTATCTTGTTATTCAGTAGTTCGCCTTCCAATATCATTAAAATCAAATGTTATACTTGATAAAACGCATTTCCGGATGGAATTCTAGACAACGTTATACCCATCAGTCGGTCCTAAAATCAAACGCATTAACAATTTTTTTAATTATAACCATTTTCATTGACAATGTGGTAAATTTCATTAATTGTTTTTAGCCACTGGTAAATATCTTATCTTGTTTCAATAAGAAAATTTAAATTATTCTCAACCGGTATTCCAACCTGACGGTAAAATAATTTAAATTTTGACAACAATCGTGTTATTAAAAAAAAAAAACACCGCATATTTACTTCTGCAATTAGAAGCTTTCATTTCAGTTATCGGAGCGAGCGAGCAGTCAACAAACGAATATTTTTAGCAGCACTCTTAAATTTTTCCGCGACTTGTTAAAGCGATACCCAAGCCAGATATTTAAATAGAATGACTTTGTTGTTTCCTCACTCCAAGAATATTATTTTTATTCTATTGATTCAGAAAAAAACCGTGCCGTATAATATAAAAAGTTTAAGGGGAAGTTCTGAATGAAGTTAAAAAACATATATATAATTAACTATCCACGTTCTTTCCACAAGCCATCATATTAAAAGGAAAAAGAGACAAAATAAATTTTAGAAAACAGATTTTTAGGGTAACCCCTTTTAAGAAAAATTACTGATAAACACTAATATAATCGAGTAAATTTCAATCCGCTTGAAAATGGTGCGTATAATGGTTAGGACCGCATTTGTAAGTGCTGAAGATGACTTTACATAACATATGTCATTCCCGAAATCAGTTAATAAAGGCATTCCATAACAGACTTATGGATCAGAATGTATTATTAAATGTATTTAATAAAGAAAAGGTAGTCGGTTTGTAATCATTTATGAACAAATCTAATTTTTAACACTAATATTTTTATACTTACTTCATTGAATTATTTTCATCAGATTTCAAAGTGTCGTTAGTTTCCACAGAAAATAATTCTCTAAAAAAAAAAACAAAAAAAAAAAGATAATATAAATAATTTTAGAAAAAAGTGAGTAATAATATAAATTTTATTCTGAGACAATCTACTTTATATGTAAGCACGCGCGCACATACAATTTATTAAATTATTTTGGATATTTAGAACAGAGGTGGAGGTGTATTTTTTCAGTACGTGATATCTAAATAAGAGTTTGTATAAATATTTTTATATTATACAAACAAAACAATTTTCTACAATTAATATTGGATATGTTATAGTTTAAGAAAAAAAAATTGCTTTTCCACACTAGGCGTTCGTGTATAAAAACAAGTGATAAAATTAAAAATTTTAAAAACCCACGAAGCCGTTTTGAAGAAACATATCTACTGCAGCGCCCCCTGGCGGCTTATAACCATAAAACTAATCAAAAAACCTGGCTCTCAGGGTTTTTTTCACGGCGAAAAATCTTGACGTTATCTTGACGGAATAGAATATTGTAAAGAAAAAGGTACTACACAAAAAAAAAAATCACATATAAACTTAAAACTAATATCACAGCTAAAGAATATTTAAAAACACTCACTTACAGCCGTTAAACTAAAATTAAAAATAAGCATAGGTCTAAAACAAAATTAATCTAAAAAAAAAAAAGGGATAAATATAAGAGAAAAAAATAAATAAAAAGAAATAAAAAAATCCTAAAGTCTAAGGGGGGTGTAAAGGGCCCCAACTAGAATAACAGAAAGACCAAAAAATGAACACATAAACTAAACCTAGGTTAAAATAGCCGGCCTCCGTGTGCGAGTGGTAGCGTCTCGGCCTTTCATCCGGAGGTCCCGGGTTCGAATCCCGGTCAGGCATGGCATTTTTCACAC